>PITA01010947.1:0-69574 GCA_004023965.1 Spilogale gracilis | reverse complement strand
TAGGGGAGGACCCGGTGACCAAGAAAGACTTTACAACATATTGCATTTCTTTGGGGTCCTAGACTCACAGGATGATTGTCTCTGAAAGCCCTACTAGATGATGCAGTGTTTTGCAGAGGTGATATGGGTTGTGGTCAGAGGATGGGCTTCAGGAGCGATAGATGGAGGCAGAGCTGGTACAGGGACTGAAGACATGGTATCTGGGGCACAGAAAGAAAGGGAAGGAAGGAAGGAAGGAAGGAAGGAAGGAAGGAAGGAAGGAAGGAAGGAAGGAAGGAAAGGGAGGGAGAGAGGGAGGGAGGGAGGAAGTGAAGAAAGGAGAGAGGGAGGAAGGGAGGAGGGGAGAAAGAAAGGAAAAGGAAGGGAAGAGAGGGAGGGAGAGAGAGAGAAAGCAAGCCACTGAGGGTAAGGGTGTGGAATACCAGGGGTCAAGGTGCTCCCTGTGATTTTTAAGACACCCTGTATTATGATCTGGCTTGGGGTAAGAGAGACTGCGGGGCAGGGTGGATAGATGCCCAAGTCCCAGGCGAACAGGTCAGAACAGGGTTGATTTGATTTTTGGAACCACTGTGTGTAGAGACCTTGCCTGCCCCTGGAAACCCCAGTTAGAAGGGCTGGTAACAACGGCGAAGCTGGCAGCTTTAGGACTCGGGGCTGTGTTCCTTCCACTGCTAGAATGTGGTCTGACCAACCCTGCCGGGAGCCTGCCCCAAACCTTGCAGGGCTCCCATTACTGGCAGGACCAAATCCAAGTCCCCCACGCACAGCAGGCGGCAGGCTGCCCACTCCGGTGTAGGACTTTATGCTCCAACAGCAAATGCAGACCTGCTCCCGGCCTCCCCCCAACTCCATCCTGGCCCTCAGCTCCCCAGGATCTGCAGCAAGGGCAGGTGCCCTAGCTCAGCTCACTTAAGTTCGATTCATGATGCACCTTCCCTGCTGCCCTCATTCCTAATAGGGTCCAACTTACAGGCAGCTTCTCTGCGTTCCCATAGCGCCTTATTGCATCTGCACATTCCTCAGTAAAAGGCTGTCCTTTGGGTCCTCTTCACCTCTCCTGGTCTAGGTTCCCCCAAGATAGATGCTATTTCTTTTCATCTTTGTATCCCCCGTTTATTCACTCATTTACTCATTACACATGCATTTATTGAAGCTACAGTGATATGCCAAATACTACTCTAGTTTGACCGCATGTCTTTTTTATTTTTTTTTTAAGATTTTTTTTTTTTTTTTAATTTGACAGAGAGAAACACAGCCAGAGAGAGAACACAAGCAGGGAGAGTGAGAGAGGGAGAAGCAGGCTTCCTGCCGAGCAGGGAGCCCAATGTGGGGCTCGATCCCGGGTCTCAGGGATCATGACCTGAGCCGAAGGCAGTCGCTTAACCAACTGAGCCACCCAGGCGCCCCGTTTGACCGCATGTCTTGATGTTGTACCTTCTTTTTTTCTTTAAAGATTATTTATTTATTTATTTATTTATTTATTTATTTATTTATTTGATAGCGATAGAGAGAGAGACAGCACAAGTAGGCAGAGCTGCAGGCAGAGAGAGAGGGAGAAGCAGGCTTTCCACTGAGCAGGGAGCCCAACATGGAGCTCAATCCCAGGACCCTGGGATCATGACCTCAGCCAAAAGCAGCCGTCAACCGACTGAGCCACCCAGGCGCCCCGACATTGAGCCTCCTTGATGCTTGCTCATGTATTCATTCATTCAACACACACACAGACTGAGTGTGACAGACATTGACATAGTAAACAAATATAGATACGGTCTCCGATTTCAAGAGCTTCCAGGGGGTTAGAAAGACATTCAAATCATCACACACAAGCAAACATCATGCTGCCATCATGAGAGGCGTAAAGAAAGATGGGGGACTGGAGTCTGAGAATAGATCACAGGGGGTTGGACTTGGTTAGGAGTCTAGAGCACAGCTCCCCAAGAGAGTGGCACTTGTCTGAGATCTGCAAGTTGAAGAGAGCAGGAACCAGCATTCTAGAAAGAGGGAGTAGCATATGCAAAGCCTTAAACCATATATTAGTTAGAAATGCTTTTGGCTCTAAGAAACACAAAATTCTCGGACAGCAGGTGGCTTAATACAAGGGAGCTTCTTTTCTCACACAAGCAGAAGTGTGGAGGCAGTGCCTTTGGGGCTGGTCCCGTCGCTGCACACCCTCACCAAGGACCCAGCCTCTTTCTGCTGGCCGGCCTTCATCCATTATGACTTGTTCTCAGGCTTGGCCTCTCATCAGCCCCACTCCAGAGATTGAGATGGTTTTCTTTTTCTTTTCTTTTCTTTTTAAAGATTTTATTTATTTGACAGATAGAGAGATCACAAACAGGCAGAGAGAGCGGAGGAAACAGGCTCCCTGCTGAGCAGAGATCCCGATGTGGGCCTAGATCCCAGGACCCTGAGATCATGACCTGAGCTGAGGCATAGGCTTTAACCCACTGAGCCACCCAGGCGCCCTGAGATGGTTTTCAAAAGCAGGAAGCGGGAGGACCAAATGGGAGACCACCTCCTAGCCAGGAAATCCAGGGCACCTTTTCCAGAAGCCTCTGGCAGCCGGCTTCTCCCAGCTCACTGGCCAGAGCTGGCCACACAGCTATCTCTTGCTACAGGGGACGCTGAAAAAGCCAGTATGTAATTGGCGCCTGTAGTGGAAATGGGCAAAGGCGAGAAGGTTGGAAATGGCTTGGAATAGCCACCTGGTGGAAGGGATTAAAGCAAGTTCTAGAAGCGGAGAACAGGGAGCTTTGTGGAGACAGGGGCCTGGAGGGCTGAGTAGGCCTTGTGCTGGCTTGCTAGGGCTGCCATCACAAATTTCTCAAGATTACCTAACATCACAGAAATGTATTTTCTCCCAGCTCTGGAGGGAGAAGGCCAAGGGTTGGTTTCTTCAGAGACTCTCTCCTTGGCTTGCAGATGATCTCTTCTTTGTGTCTTCATAAATTCTGTCCTCTGTTCATGTCTGTGTCCTAAGCTCCTCTTCTCAGAAGGAGACCAGTCACTGGAGTAGGGGCCCCCCAATGACCTCGTTTAACCTTAATTACTTCTTTATTTTATTTATTTATTTATTTTTAAAATAATTTTATTTTTTTCTTTTTTTTTTTTAAGATTTTATTTATTTATTTGACAGAGAGAGAGATCACAAATAGGCAGAGAGGCAGGCAGAGAGAGAGGAGGAAGCAGGCTCTCTCTCTGCCCGATGCGGGCCTTGATCCCAGGACCCGAGATCATGACCTGAGCCAAAGGCAGAGGCTTTAACCCACTGAGCCACCCAGGCGCCCTAATTACCTCTTTAAAGGCTCTATCTCCACATGCAGTCACATTCTGAGGTAGTGAGGATTTGGGCTGGAGAGAGGGGTACAGTTCAGCCTATAATCTGGCCAAACTTCATAAGGCTCTACTGATGCTATTAGTAATGATACTTTTTATTGTAAAAGTTTCTAGAAACCATAAAAGGTTTTTTTTATTTTAATATTTTATTTATTTATTTGACAGAGAGAGAGATCACAAGGCAGAGAGGCAGAGAGAGAGGAAGAAGCAGGCTCCCTGCCGAGCAGAGAGCCCGATACGGGCCTCGATCCCAGGACCCTGAGATCATAACCTGAGCTGAAGGCAGAGGCCTTAACCCACTGAGCCACCCAGGCGCCCAAGAAACCATAAAAGTTTTAAGCAAGAGAATGGCACACACACCTCTATTTTTCTTTATTTAATGAAGATTTTATTTTTAAGTCAACTCTGGACCCAACTTGGGGCTCGAACTCATGACCCTGAGATCCAGAGCTGCACACCCCACTGACTGGGCCAGCCAGCCTCCCCCTGACATAAGCATGTTTAGATTTGGAGGATCACTGCCTACAATGCTGGGCATGGAATGGAAAGGACCCGAGTAGATGCCCACAGACCACTTATGAGGCCCCCGAAATAGGCCAGCAAGGAGCCACAGTGCCTTGGCTTAGGGTAGAGGTGCGGGGGTGAGGAAAGTGGGCAGTAGATTTCAGCAGTGGAAAGACCAGGATTGCTGGAGTCAGGGTTGCTGTAGGGAGACAGAGAGAGGAGAGAGAGAGAGAGGAAGGAAGGAATACGCAGGCAGCCTCTGGGACTCGCAGGTGGTGACTGTGTGGGAAGTTTGTGCCCTGGGAGCTGGGCCAGCTCTGGGGGAGGTAGCAGGGGGTGCAGGCCCCAGGCTGAGGTGCGGGAGGCAAGGTGAAGGCTTCCTCACAGGCCAAGGGGCAGGGGGTCTGCTGCTGCTCTTTGTGTGTGTGGGGGGTGCTCTGGCAGCTAAGATCCCTGTCCTATTAGGACACATGAATGCAAGCCAGCTCTGCCCAGCTCTCTTACCCAACAGCATTGCTTTCACCCGTCATTTACATGTGCATTTCCAGTTTGGGGACAACAAGCACAGGAGGCCACCAGATAGACCTTGATAACGGGGGTAGGGGGAGGCTACTCAGAACCCCAGAGTTGATACAAAGATTATTTTAAGCTTAAGATATTTGAGATTCATAAGATGAAGGAAAAAGCCCTTTCAGTGCTTCGTTTACTGACTAAAAGCAACGTCTGGAAAATGAGGCACCATAAATTCGCTTTATGACCCTTAACAGGACAGCAAGACCCTGCACAGCTAGGTATACGGACATTGTCACAAACGTTCTTATCTCTGATCTGTTCAAAAAACCCATTTGCCTTTCCTAAGGAAGCCTACTGGTTTTTCCCACAGTAGCCTTTTCTCTCCCCTCCCTTTTCCCTACTAAGTTAGATATATAATAAGTCTATACGTTTAACCATTTAAGAGCTGGCTACTTTTTAAAACGTTTGTTTGTTTATAGTAAATGGGGATCAAACTTACAACTCTAAGATCAAGAGTTGCATGCTCTTCCGACTGAACCAGCCAGGTGCCCCAGGAGCCAGCTGTTTCTTTTGTTGGCTCCCCTTATGCTTATGAAATAAAATCTTCTCTCCTATTAATGATGTTTGTCAACTTAATTCACAAGCCCCAGTTACTGAACCTAACAGGATAGAGGTAAAGTTTTTTTCTTCCTCTGTAAGAAGTACCAAATCCTGCTGGGAGCCGGCCCCGGCAACAGTCAGGGTTCCCCGAAGGTGGCGACGGCGTCGGTGATACCAGGAGACCTGACTGGAAGAGTGGTGTGGGGATCTCCGGAAAACTCTGTCTCCAGGGTTCTTTATTTAAAGCTTCTTAGTTACATCAATTTAGCTTTAGGCAAACAGTTGGTTCCGTCTATCTTTGCTTCCGTCTCTCTTATGCAGGCTCTCTGCCTTTTCCTTTTCCTTTGGCTCTGCCTTTGTCTCTGCCTTTGTCTCTCTTGACTGTCAAGGGCCCAGTCTTTATTATTCAAAAGTGAGGAAGTTGGGGGATGCAGTTAGGTTAAAGTTAAACAAAGTGATTCATAGCAGGCAGAGTCAAGCCTTTCTAAGAAACTGGCCTTTACCATTAAAAGGGAAGTTTGTGAATAGACTCAGTTTGAAAGTTGAGCAGGAAGAACAAAAGGCAAGTAAAGATGGTGTTGATGACGCGACATTAGCATGACTCCAGATTCTCGGCAGGGAAAGCCCGGAGGGATTTTCATTCACATTCACAGGTACCTCCACCAAACTTTCCAGTAGTTTGGGCATGGCGGGAGGGGTGGTTCTCGCACCATCCCGGCAAAACCCAGAATGCATTGCTGTAATCCTTCAGCTCAAAGCTCCCTCATAAGACAGAAAGCTGAATAGATACTCTGCATTTGTGCTTATCCAAGGGTGAAAAGGGGGGGTCTCTGTTGCCTTGTAGAGAGCAAGACGGAGTCTCTCACGTCAAGCAGGGACTCCTGCCTAGTCACGACGACTAATGAATCAGGAAGGCAGCCAAGGGCGATGAGCTGAGAATAGATATCCTTAGAACCAGAACATACTGGTGGCATCCAGAACTGATAACCAGCAAAACCCAGAGAGCCTGGAAGCGCAGAGAACTGATAGCCGCAAGTACCAGAAGAGGTCCACAAGGCTAGAACATAGGTGCAGTTCGATGAGTGAGGTCGGGAGCAGCTGCCCCCGGGGTTTATAAGGTGTGGCTGGTTATAGGCTTGGGCTTTGAGGAGGTTGGGAAAAGGGAGGTTTCAAAAGGCTTTTTGTATGTTAAAAAAGACTCACGGGATACCAGAGGTTTTGCCATGATTAAATTAAGATGTTTTTCCTTCTAGTAAGGCCTTCACAGTCAGACCGTGGGGGAGCTTCCTCGAGAACAGTGCACTCTGCCTGCTTCAAGATTCTGTCAATGGGCTGCAAGAGCCTAGGACATTTAATTGTATCTATAGTCCCTTTTGGAACCTAGGTTATTGATAAAAATGCTTTGTTCTGGGGTGCCTGGGTGGCTCAGTGAGTTAAAGCCTCTGCCTTCAGTTCAGGTCATGATCTCAGGGTCCTGGGATCAAGGCCCGCGACAGGCTCTCTGCTCAGCAGGGAGCCTCCTCCTTTTTCTCTGCCTGCTTTTCTGCCTACTTGTGAGCTCTCTTTGTCAAATAAATAAATAAAATATTTTTTTAAAAAAGAAATGCTTTGTTCTGTAAATTGCTAAAAACTTTTGCAAACGGGGAGACTCCTGCCAGGCAGGACTGTAATCTTTATAAGTTAACTCTTTGTTTCTCCTGAAGGACAGCCAAGAATGCCAGAGGAATGTCACACATCTCCTGTGGGGAGACAGCTTCTGCCCGTCCTCAGCTAGCCCTTTGCTCTCTCCTCAGAAGGACTGAACAAATGCCTTTATTTAGTTAGTTATTTTTAAATATTTTATTTATTTACTTGACAGAGAGATCACAGGTAGGCAGAGAGGCAAGCAGAGAGAGGAGGAAGCAGGCTCCCTGCTGAGCAGACCCCCATGATGTGGGCCTCAATCCCAGGACCCTGAGATCATGACCTGAGCTGAAGGCAAAGGCTTAACCCATTGAGCCACCCAGGCGCCCAAATGCCTTTGTTTATTTTTAAGATTTTTTTTTTTTTTTAAGATTTTACTTATTTGACAGAGAGAAACACAGCCAGAGAGGGAACACAAGCAGGGGGAGTGAGAGAGGGAGAAGCAGGCCTCCCGCTGAGCAGGGAGCCCGATGTGGGGCTCGATCCCAGGTCTCTGGGATCATGACCTGAGGTGAAGGCAGTTGCTTAACCAACTGAGCCACCCAGGCGCCCCTATTTTTAAGATTTTTAAAGTTTACTTACTCATAAGAGACAGGCAGAGGGAGAAGCAGGCTCCCCAAAGAGCAGGGAGCCCAATGTGGGGTTTGATCCCAGGACCCTGTAATCATGACCTGAGCAGAAGGCAGAGGCTTAACCCACTGAGCCACCCAGGCGCGCTGAACAAATGCCTTTAAAAAGGGAAGATTTCGGCAGCAAACTGTCAAGACTGCAGATGCTGAGCCTTCCACATCTGGCCACATTAAAAGGCAGCTGCAGGGGCACCTAGGTGGCTCAGTTGGTTGGGCGACTGCCTTCGGCTCAGGTCACGATCCTGGAGACCTGGGATTGAGTCTCCTGTAGGGTCCAGTTTTGGAATCCAAGCCGCTGTTGGGGACCGAGGTATGGCTCAAGAAGGCCGACACAATCAGGCCTGACCCCTGCACCTACATAACAGGATGCGGTCACCACAGAGCCTCAGGGAGCCCAACGGCGCACATAAAGGAGCACACCAATCAGTAGCCTGATCACGCGCCTATCATGCCTGGCCCCACCAATCATGTACAAGAGCACGCCTGAAAGCAACCTATGGGGCGCACTTCCCCTATCCCTTGCCTATATAACCCCTTCGTGTTTTAATAAACTTTGCAGCTTGATCAGAATCCCTGTCTTGCTGCCATTCTTTCGCGCCTCGCGGTCGAGGCAAGGCGCCATCCTGTTTACTCAGAAAACCAGCTCCAGGGCGCCTGGGTGGCTCAGTGGGTTAAAAGCCTCTGCTTTTGGCTCAGGTTATGATCTCAGGGTCCTGGGATCAAACCCCACATTGGGCTTCCTGCTCTGTGGGGAGCCTGCTTCCTCCTCTCTCTCTGCCTGCCTCTCTGCCTACTTGTGATCTCTCTGTCAAAATCTTAAAAAAAAAGAAAACCAGCTCCAGGTGTTCATGGACAAATGGTCCCTGGAAAACAAAGGCTAGCCAGGTTGGGGGGACGCCCAACCAGTAACCCCCTTAATCTCCCTTCCCGGGAGTGTCCGGGGAAGGTATTTAGATACCAGTACTTGGGGTCCGATGGGAACGCCCAGGTGCCCCTGCCTCTGGGGTCCAGATGGAGGTGCAAATTTAACTCGGGCAAGCTCCAGTGTGCACTGCGACCCTAGTCAGCTTGTGGTTTGGGGGGATGCCTATAAAAGCTGGCCTGAGGGGCACCTGGGTGGCTCAGTGGGTTGGGCCTCTGCCTTTGGCTCAGGTCATGATCTCAGGGTCCTGGGATCGAGGCCCGCATCGGGCTCTCTGCTCAGCGGGGAGCCTGCTTCCTCCTCTCTCTCTGCTGGTCTCTCTGCCTACTTGTGATCTCTCTGTCAAATAAATAAAATCTTAAAAAAAAAAAGCTGGCCTGAGAAGTTGGGTGTGATCCTTTTCTCCTGGAGAGAAGAGACCCTGACCCCGGGGGCCAGTAAGATTCTGATGCTTGGCCGAAATAAAGCTTTGCTTGACCTTCGCTTTTGGCTTTTGGATCAGCCTCGTTCCTTTGACCACGGACCCTATTACTCACCTCAGCCGCCCACTCACAGACTGACTGCACAGTTTGGTTTGTTAACTTCTTTCCCCTCAGGGATCTTCTTCACTGCTTCACAGTTACGTTGACTTTGGTTGCTGATGGAATGAAGCAGAGTTGGCGGAAGGACACAGCTCAGGTTTGAGCCTTCATAGCGCACTTGCCACGTGGCCCCACTGGTGACCCGCCACTCCCCTTGCCTCCCTTCAAGTAGCGCCCTCCCCACGCCACATGTACCCTATTGCCCCAGGTACCTTCTGCGGGGTTGGTAGAGTCACACCTGACACCCCAAGTGAAAGAGGACTTCAACCACTACTTTTTTTTAAAGATTTTATTTATTTTTAAAAAAATTTTAAGGATTTTATTAATGTATTTGACACAGATCACAAATAGGCAGAGGCAGGCAGAGAGAGAGGGGGAAGCTCGCTCCCCGCTGAGCAGAGAGGCTGATGTGAGGCTTGATCCCAGGACCCTGAGATCATGACCTGAGCCGAAGGCAGAGGCTTAACCCTCTGAGCCACCCAGGCGCCCTTTTACTTATTTATTGGAGAGAGAGCGCGCCCATGAGGGGGTGCAATGGGAGGAGACGAAGGCTCCCTGCTGAGCAGAACTTGATTCCAGGACCTTAGGATTATGACCCAAGCAGATGCTTAAGGCAGATGCTTAACCGAGTCACCCAGAAGCCCCTCAACCACCTCAAAAAATTTTTTTAAGGTTTTTATTTATGTTTTTACAGAGACACCCAGCCAGAGAGGGAACACAAGCAGAGGGGGTGGGAGAGGGAAAACAGGCTTCCTGCAGAGCAGGGAGCCCGATGTGGGGCTCGATCCCCAAATGCTGGGATCAGGATGTGAGCCAAGGGAGACGCTTAACAACTGAATTATCCAGACACCCCCATCTCCATTTTGACCTCAGTTTGTACTTTCTCACTAATTATTTCTTCTTTCCAACTTATCTTTTAGCCCTGCAGGCAAAGCATCCCCTGCTGAGAACTGAAATTGCCCCCTGGAGGGTAAGAACTGCCCTGAGCCAGCAAGACCCCACCCATAACTGACCCCAAGACAGGGCTACCTGACCTCTACCGCCCACCTGTCCACACCCACTCATCTTTGTCCTGCATTTTCCTTCCGTAAACCTGGAAGTACTTTTACTACTTGAAGATGGTGTTTGAGAGCTAGTCTACTGTCTTCCTGGTGTGGACCTCGCTGCAACAAAATTCTTTCTTGTTTCACTACAAGACGCCTTCGGGTTTTGGCCCAACCTGTTTGCCCCGCACCCCAAGCCGGAGGCTTTTGCATCCCTCTACCCCGGGAGGAAGTATGCTGTGAGCTAAGCTGTTGGGAGGGATTTGCTCACCTGGGCACTAGCGCCCACCATCTCTCCCCAGTACTCCAGCCCGCCTGCCTGTCTCTGCCCATGCTCTCTGTCCCTGGGCTCCAGCCATACTGGCATCAGCCATTCCTGGGCCACATCAACGAAGGTTGCACGCACAGCTTCTACATCGCCGATACCTCTGTCCTATCCATGGTCCTGTTGGATTTTTACATGCCTTTTTCTTTCTAATCCTTTAGGTTTCTGTGCAAATATGTTTAGAAAAGACTTCCCTGACGCACATGAGTGAATGTATGAGTGAGTGTGCTTGCTGATGCCGTACCCCCTAACTGTGGCACCTTTAGGCAGAAACTGGAAGAGGCTTTTTTCTTAAAGCAACACAATCTCATTTTTTTTTTAAGATTTTATTTATTTGACAGAGAGAAACACAGCCCGAGAGGGAACACAAGCAAGGGGAGTGAGAGAGGGAGAAGCAGGCTTCCTGCAGAGGAGGGAGCCTGAAGCGGAACTCGATACCCGGTCTCTGGGATCATGACCTGAGCTGAAGGCGCCCTACAAAATCTCGCCCAACCAACTGAGCCACCCAGGCGCCCTACAAAATCTCAAGCTTCCATTTGTAGCTTCTAATCACTTCCCACCTCCTCCCCCCACCCCCCACCAAAGCCAGAAAGTAAAGGTCAAAGCAGACAAGATTTTTCTATTTCTAAAATCTGTATTTTAAAAGTTACTGATCTCTTTTGGAATCTAGTTTATCTTTTTCCTATCTACATGGCCCCAGGCTGGTACTGTTCTTTTTTGAGATTATCAATTGTTTTCAGCTCCCACAAGGAGCAAAGGAAAGAATGGAAGTTGGAAACCTATTAGCACGTTCTGCCCCTCCCTAATAAGAGAATGCTCTCACGGGACCCTCTGGCCGCACACAGACTTTTAGAAGTGGAAGAGCTGAGCTAGCCTGCTGTTTAAAGGGGAGGTGATGGTAAGTTACCCTAAAATTTCCTTATTCTTTTCCTAAAACTTAGTTCCTGTTCTCTCCAAGTGTTGTGGGGAACAAAGGTAGAAGGAAATGCAGATAAAATTAAATGTCCTCATAACCAGCGGCCCACTGACACATCTTCAGGCAGGCGGACCACGACCTTCCTCCCGGAAGCTCCCAATTGTCTTAATGTTAATACTTTGCCAGAGGGAAAAACAACCTGACCTCAAGCGTAGGCAGGCCCCTAGGATCCGTTGAGGCTTTAGCATATGAAAGTCCTTTTGGCTCTAGGGCCACCCAACTCCCTTCTACGGAGTCTGTGCACCTTAGCACCTCCGAGCTGCGACTCTTCCTGTCACCGGGTTGCCTTCCTTTTCTTTGGTGAGTAAGGCTACTTCCTTGGCTCCAAGGGCATCTCTGGAATTTTCTTGGCCTTTAGAAACCACATCAAAAATACGAATGAAAGCTTGGTGGTAAGGTAAGGCCCCACAGATCTAAATTCTCACTATTCTGCCTATGTTTGTCATCGATTTAATCTGTTTGCTTATTTGGACAAATACTTGGGTTTCCTAAGTTAATAAGTCAGGCATTGACCTAAAGTACTGAGGAGAAAGCGCTCCAAGCATCGTGCTCATATGTGGGTAGGAAAAGAACCTCCCAAAATGTTCGATGTTAAAAATCAGACAAAGAACATTCTAAAATTTTTTCTATCATAAGTAGAAAAAGCGGTTCTGAAGAAAAAAAGGGGTACCTAGTTGAGTTGGTGGAGTGTGTGGCTGTTGATTTCAGGGTTGTGAGTCCAAGCAGCACGTTGGGTGTAGAGGTGACTCAGTACATTTTTTTTTTTAAAGATTTTATTTACTTCACAGAAACGCAGCCAGAGAGGGAACACAAGCAGGGGGAATGAGGGAGAAGCAGGCTTCCCGCTGAGCAGGGAGCTCGATGTGGGACTCGATCGCAGGTCTCCGGCATCATGACCTGAGCTGAAGACAGCTGCCCAACCAACTAAGCCACCTAGCGCCCCAGTATTTTTTTTTTTTTAAGATCTTAACGTATTTGGCAGATCACAAATGCCAGAGAGGCAGGCAGAGAGAGGGGGAAGCCGACTCCCTGCTGAGCAGAGAGCCCGTGTGGAACTCGATCCCAGGACCCTGAGATCATGATCTGAGCTGAAGGCAGAGGCTTAACACTCTGAGCCACCCAGGCGCCCCGAGGTGACTCAGTCTTGATTCTAAGAAGAACACAAGAGGGAACACAGAGTTGGGAGAACCAGGCTTTCTACAGAGCAGGGAGCCCGATGCAGGCAGGACTCCAGGATCATGACCTGACCTGAAAGTAGACACCTAACAACTGAGCCACCCAGGTGCCCCAAGAAAAACATTTCTATACTGAAATAGGCAAATAGCCAAAATTTTTGGTTGCTTGTGGGATTGGTGAGGTTTACAAACAGGTATTTGCGATGTGTTGCTGGTGGAACTATATATGGGAACAGCCTGTAGGAGGGCCTATTTCATAAAAACTGTTAGAACGTGGCGAAATACCCATATTGTTAGACCTAGTGTTCTAGTTAATCCCACAGACAATCCTTCCCTGTGCGAGATAACAAAATGTAACTGACATACTGTTTCGTTATGATAGAAAACTGAAAAATCAGGTTTTTTGTAAAGGTTTTACTTGACAGATCACAAGTGTAGGCAGAGAGGAGGAAGCAGGCTCCCTGCTGAGCAGAGAGCCCGATGCGGGCCTTGATCCAGGATCCTGAGATCATGACCTGAGCTGAAGGCAGAGGCTTTAACCCACTGAGCCACCCAGGCATCCTGAATAATCAGTTCTTAAGAGGGGCACCAGCCATATAAATGACGGGGTGTAGCCACCCAGCAGAGAATTATTGCATGTATACACAAAGAAGGAACATTCCTAAATTCTGTTGAGTAAAAAGTTTTAGATAACGTTACTCGTTTGATGGTCCATGTGTACAGCCAGCCATTAGTTTTATTTTCAGGAGGAGGAAAAAGACATTAATATGAATGTGGTGTTCTTAAATCCGTCGTGATGGGGCACCTGGGTGGCTCAGTTGGTTAAGCGACTGCCTTGGCTCAGGTCATGATCCCGGAAAGCTGGGATCCAGCCCCACATCGGGCTCCCTGCTCAGTGGGAAGCCTCCTGCTCCCTCTCTCACTCCCCCTACTTGTGTTCCCTCTCTGGTTGTGTTTCTCTGTCAAATAAATAAAATCTTTAAAAAAACAAAAACAAAAAACTCCGTCGTGATACACAAATGAATGAAAAGCAGTAGTTGGCTTTGGGGGGATGAACTGGGAGGCCGGGAGAAGGCGGGAGGAAGAGTTTTTGCGTTCATTCCATGGTGAGTCGAATGACCAGGTTGAGCGGCCTCACAAAGAGAAACTTTTGGGGGGAAATAAGGAGTTCATGGAGAGTGGTTTCCCAGAGACGTGAATAGATTCCTTTTGTTCAGGGCTATGAGGGTCGCCCATGCACCTCAAGGGGAACTCACTGTACATAGTGGGTGTGTTCTGTGAGACTAAGAGTCCTCTCGGGGGGAGATTTTAGTTGTAAAATGAGGTAAGGGTAACTGGGTTATTCTAGAGGTCAGTCTGATCCTTTTGCGCAGGCGTGAGTGAGGTGTACCGCAGGCTTGGTGGTCTGGGCCCGCAGGAGATTCGTCTGGCTGCCCCATCAGCTGGAGGATGGTTTTGGGTTTCATTTGCCTGCATTTAGGGAGAAGCGGGAAAGAAGAGCTTAGGGAAAAATGCAAGACAAGTTTACTGAGTTTAAGCAGGCGGAAGCAGTAAAGGCCAGGTCGTGATCCCTTCAGGCGTCGTCCTTGGGCGCAGGCCATGATCCTGGGGTCCGGGGATCGAGCCCCGCATTGGGCTCCCTGCTCCACAGGAAGCCTGCATCTTTCCCTCACACCCTCTACTTCTGTTTCCTCTCTTGGTGTGTTTTCCTCTGTCAAATAAAATGTTTTTAACTGCATTGGCACGTCCGAAAGCATGGCAAGACCAACTTCAATATGAATCGGATAAGAAAACTCGGATATAAGAACTGGGGAGATGGGCCTCAGCTTGAAATACAGCTTGGGCATGTGGAATTCACAGCCCGGGAGCAAAGTGGGGGTGGATTGGGGCACTTGGTGGGAAATTAAGGGGAAAACGGGGTCATGTGGGTTAAACAAACCGAACAGGCCTCTTGCTGAACGCGAGCCAGGGTGATAAGACCTCGCTGGAGGCCGGGCTCGGGTGACTCAGCCCCTTGTAGGTTTATAAAAAACATGCCTTTCAGAGGAGGCTGAGCTGGCCGGTGGTCTGGTTGGGCTGGGCTTTCGGGTTCATGTGGATCTCAGCGGCTCAGGGCAGTCCTTAGAGCTGGGGGGGCGCAGTTTAGTTCCTTCAGGGGATGCTTTACCAGCAAAGTTTGTGGCCTGAGTTGTGGACAAGCCATAGAATAGAACTTCATCAGTGAGAAAAGTAGATCGAGGTCAAAATGGAGGATTGTTGAAGTCTTCCTTTAACCTGAGGGCTGGTATTAGTGTAAGGTGAGCTCAACCTGATCAGATATGGAGGGTGGAGGGTTCTGGCTAATTTGGCAGTATTCTTGCGAAATTCAGACAACTCAGAGATGAGTATGCAAGGGCAGAAATTGAGGCCTCCTGGAAAAGCTCAGGGGATGGGCGCCTGAGAAGCTTAGTGGGTAAGGCCTGTGCCTTCAGCTCAGGTCATGACCTCAGGGTCCTGGGATCGAGACCCCTATCTCTGTCAAATAAATCTTAAACCCCAAAAAACTCAGGAGCTTGAGTTGGATTTGTTCAGCGAGAATCTTTCTCAAGCCTTTTCCACTTTCACAGATACCTGAGTCAGGTGAATGCATTGTTGGAGAAATTTTATGCAAACCACAAAATAAAATTTTTAAGATTTTATTTGACAAACACAGCAAGAGAGGAAACACAAGCAGCAGGAGTGAGAGGGAGAAGTAGGCCTCCCGCCGAGCAGGGAGCCCTGGATGCAGGGCTTGATCCCCAATGAGCCTGAGCTGAAGGCAGACGCTTAAGGACTGAGCCACCCAAAAGCCCCTTTTAATGTTCTTTAAATCCTCTTTGGAGAGGCCCTAGGTGGCTCCGTGATTGAATCCTCTGACTTTGGGTTTCGGCTAATGTCCTGATGAGTCAGGGTCAGAAGACGGATCTCCCTGCAGCTTGGTTCCCTGCTCAGTGGGGGAGTCGGCTAGAGATTCTCTCCCTCTGCCCCTCCCTCATCTGTGCCTGCACGCCCTCTCTTAAATGTGCCCCTCATCTGTGCCTGCACGCCCTCTCTTAAATATTTTTTTTAGGGGCGACTGGGTGGCTCAATTGGTTGAGCCACTTGCTTTACGCTCACATCATGATCCCGGAGACCCGGAATGGAGTCCCACATCGCGCTGCCTGCTCGGCGGGAAGCCTGCTTCTCCCTCTCGCTCCCCCTGCTTGTGTTCCCTCTGGCTGTGTTTCTCTCTGTCAAATAAGTAAAATCTGTAAAAAAATTTTTTTTTAATTTAAATCCTTTTTGGAGGAAAAACTGGGTGCCTGGGTGGCTCAGTGGGTTAAAGCCTCTGCCTTCGGCTCAGGTCATGATCTCGGGGTCTTGGGATCAAGGCCAGCGTTGGGAGGGAGGCTGCTCCCTCCTCTCTCTGCCTGCCTCTCTGCCTACTTGTGATCTCTGTCAAATAAATAAATATTTAAAAAAAGTTAAAAGAAATAAAAGTAGCACTGGTGATTGCAGGCCAGAATGCTATAACTTGCTCACAGTGAATATGCCCAGGGTGACATGGCCAGATGCCAGCTGTCTCACTGCTTTCCTCCGCACAGAGGGACAAGCCTGATTGTGTCTGGTCCGCAGGTCCCTCCTTCAAATGAAAAGCTACCTTGGGGGCGCCTGGGTGGCTCAGTTGGTTAAGCGACTGCCTTCGGCTCGGGTCATGATCCCAGAGACCCGGGATCGAGTCCCACATCGGGCTCCCTGCTCGGCGGGAGGCCTGCTTCTCCCTCTCTCACTCCCCCTGCTTGTGTTCCCTCTCTGGCTGTGTTTTCTGTCAAAAAAAAAAAAAAAAGAAAAGCTACCTTAAGGCAGGGTCTGATATCCAGCACCCCCTGGGGAGGGAGCACCAGACCACAAGCTTGAATCCTTGAGCTCTAGGGGCATGGGGAGATGGGGGTCTGATTCTGCATAGTACCGGCTTGTGTCCACTTTATCTTAGATTTATTTTTAAAATATTTATTTGACAGAGATCACAAGTAGGCAGAGAGGGGAGGAAGCAGGCTCCCCACTGAGCAGAGAGCCGGATGCCACCCTAGATCCCAGGACCCTGAGATCATGACCTGAGCCTAAGGCAGAGGCTTTAACTCACTGAGCCACCCGGGCGCACCCTTAGATTTAAAGGGGCAAAGTCATTGTGCTTGTCTACCGCAAAAAGCTGTTGGGAGGTTCAAAGTGTAGATGAAGTAAGTGAAAAAGTTGACATCATTGGGAGGGGAACTCGTTTATTTTTTTCCCCTTCTGCTTTCCCTGTCTTTTTTGGCTTGTTTGAGAGAGAACAAGCAGGGTGAGCGGCACAGGGAGAGCAGACTCCCTCACGTAGTAGAGTCAGCACTTAGTAGGGCTGGATGACTCCAGATCAAGACCAGAACCTGAAGGCAGAGATAACAAATAGGCAGAGAGGCAGGCAGCGAGGAGGAAGCAGGCTCCCTGGCAGAGCAGAGAGCCAGATGCAGGCCTCATCCCAGCATCCCGAGATCTTGACCTGAGCCTAGGCAGAGGCTCAACCCACTGAGCTGGCTTCAGAGACTGAAACTAAAGAAGGATACCTGGACATCTGTCTTCTGATGCCAGAGAGGATAAGTCCTTAAGAGCAAAATAGCCAGTAAGAATACTAGACTCCAAGCAGTTACAAGACTAGTATTTCTTAGTTCCCTCCATGCTTTGTCCCTAGGTCTCACACTAATCTTTGCTTTCACTTGCTCCTGGCTCATACTTGATTTCTATCCTACAGGAAGGTAAGGACCCTCTTGCCTAGTCCTGTGGGCCCTCCTCTCTGGGTCCTCAACACCTGGCCTGCCAGCAGCATCCTGAAAACTGGTTCTAATGTATGGTTGTCAGGTAAAGGAGGCATCTTTATATTTTGAATTCAGACAGTGAATTTTTTTGAAAATATTTTATTTGACAGAAACACAAGCTTGGGAGGGAACACAAGCAGGGGAAGTGAGAGAGGGAGAAGCAGGCTTCCAGAAGAGAGGGAGTCTGATGCGGGGCTCGATCCCAGGACTCTGGTGGCATGACCTGAGCCAAAGGCAGATGCTGACTGAGTCACCCAGGCACCGCTACCAATCAATCCTTTTTTTTTTGTTAAAGATTTTATTTATTTGACAGATCACAAGTAGACAGAGGCAGGCAGAGAGAGGAGGAAGCTGGCTCCCTGCTGAGCAGAGAGCCTGACCCTGGCCTCTGGGACCTGAGCTGAAGGCAGAGGCTTTAACCCACTGAGCCACCCAGGTGCCCTAGTCAATACTTCTTGCGTGAGGAAACACATGAATTGCTCTTGTGCAGAACTTTCTCCCAGGAATTAAAAACAGATGACTCAAATTTGTTTTCTGAAACACAGAACTTTATTCCTGTTCATATGGATAGTGAGCCAAGGCATAGCTAACGTGAGAGAATTCTCTCATTCTTTGCCAAGCACTCACCCTGACTGAAACCCTACTTTTCTGGAGCCTTTTGCGCAGTGTGTGACACTTCTCACTCTTACCTCTCACTGCAGCCTGTAGCAGGGAGATTAGAAATTCAGAACGATGCTTGGATGGGCACCTGTGACCTTTGGAACAATCTTGGGTTCCATCCTCTTCCCATCTGTAGGACCAGGTCTGGATTATTCTGAAGTTCATGCTCAGGGCCTTTTTCAGGTGTGTTAATCGAGGTTCAGATCTTTGTTGTTGTTGTTGTTGTTGTTGTTGTTGAAGATGTTATTTACTTATTTGACAGAGAGAGAGGGAACACAGCAGGGGGAGTGGGAGAGGGAGAAGCAGGCTTCCCACTGAGCAGGGAGCAGGGAGCCCGATGTGGGGCTCGATCCCAGGACCCTGAGATCATGGCCTGAGCCAAAAGCAGAGGCTTTAACTCACTGAGCCACCCAGGCGCCCCGGCTCAGATCTTTTTTAACCTTCTGTGATTTCAGCTGGGTGCCAATGCTTTCCGGTTGAGTTTGGCAATATGGAGACAAATTCATGATATACAAGATTTCCCTAAAATAGAGGAATGCTTTAGATTTAGGTGAGCCCCCCCCCCTTTTTTTTAAAGATTTTATTTATTTGACAGAAACAGCCAGAGGGAACACAAGCAGGGGGAGTGAGAGAGGGAGAAGCAGGCCTCCCGCTGAGCAGGCAGTCCCATGTGGGACTCGATCCCGGGTCTCCAGGACCATGGCCTGAGCCAAAGGCAGTCGCTTAACCAGCTGAGCCACCCAGGCGCCCCTTAGGTGAGCCTTTTTTAAGATTCTATTTCAATGTGGGAAAAGCAAACTCATCCCTAAGCTGGGAGCAGGTGCCCAAGTAAACCCTCTTAAAGTGCTGCCTTCCCCTACATCCTCCACTTTTTTTTAGAAGCAATCTCTAAAACAAAAACAATCTTTATGCCCAATGTCTTCTCCACTGGGCCAGCCAGGTGCCTCTTCCCCACCTCTTCTTAACAGTCAGTCATTTGGGCCCCTGGGTGGCTCAGATCATGATCCTGCCTGCCAGGGGGAGCCGGCTTCTCCCTCTCCCTCTATTACCCTGCTTGTGTTCTCTCGATCTGTCAAATAAAATCCTTAGAAAAAAACCTTCACATTTTTACTTGACTTGGCAAAACTCAACAAAAATAGTGGGAATATAACCATAGTCCCACGAAGTTACATTTAAAAAATGCTGCAGCAGGAGAGACCAGCCAAGAAATGGTGGGGGCAATGTGGAAGTACAGTAGGGAGGGACCTCTGGCAGGGTTGAAGCTGGCAGAGACCAGAAGAGGAACCAGCTGAAGTGAGGCAGTTTAGGAACTGGGCTTTGCAATGATCCTTGTTTGGGGAGGGAGGCTGGATTTACTGAAAAGGATTAAGCTTTTCTGTGGCTGTGGCTTGGAAGAAACACTTTTCTGTTGGCTTTGTCACTGTCCTTTCCTCTCTGATAACCAGTGGGGAGGATTTTCATTCTGAAGGTAGACTAAAGAAAAGCAAATCAGGGCCTTCTGAAAAACTGCCTATGGATTTAATAGGCAGCATCTTAGAGGACAGTGGACATTAAGGAGGACATAGCATTATATACATTCTGTTTTCATACTAATTTTCATGGTTGTACAAATGACTGCAAACTGGGATATTCTAGACACCTTTTATTACCATCTCTTCAGTATTAACCACAGTGTGAGGGAACAGTGCTTTCCATGCACTCATTGCTACTATTTACAGACAGAAAGCAGGAGCACTGCAAGGTAAATTGACTTGCTCAAAGGCACATAGGCAGGAATGGGAGAAACCCGGACACAAAGGGTTGAGACAAGCGGACTCCAGATCCTGTGCTTGGCTACCATGCTAGTCTCTTGGGCTTAGAGGTTACACCCTGACCGAAGGAAAAAGACAATGTTAAGTGTTTACTATGTACCGGGCATTAATCTCAGTGACTGCTACGTATGTCCCACAACCTTCACAGCAACCCTGTGCGGGAGGGCCTATTATCCTACTGGAGATGAGGAAACATTCAGAGAAATGGGTACGGATTCCGGTTGGTTCAGGTAACAGTTGTAGAGCCAGTAAATGGGACATTCTGGATTCCAGCTGAGGTCCTCGATTCCAGTGCTCCACAGCATTAGCGTCTGCTAGCAGGTATTTTTAGGTTAGCACGGTTGGAATATGGACTTAGTTGCCTAGATCAGCATCCCGGTGTGTTGGGGGGTGGGGCGCAGGGCGGGCGGAACCTGCAGGCCGAGCCCCCCGCCCCGCCCCTGGAGGTGGGGCCGTCGTCCGCCAATCAGAGGGCGCTGGGGGCGGGCCGCGGCCGCTGAGGCTCCAGCCCACAGTTCCAGCTGCGAGAACGCTCGGAGAAGCTCCGCGGAGCCGAGGGGAGCGAGCGGGCACCCTAGTCTCCTTCCCCTCCCCTCACCGCCCTTTCCCTGCAGCCGGACCGGAACTATGTGATCCCGGAAGTTCCGGTGCCATTGCTGTGTGGGATAAACAGTAATGGCGGAGGCTGCAGCTCCCGGAACAACAGCCACAACATCAGGAGCAGGAGCGGCAGCGGCGGCGGTGGCAGCGGCCTCCCCCACCCCTATCCCCACAGTCACCTCCCCGTCCTCGGGGGCGGGGGCAGGGGGAGGCGGCAGCGGCGGCGGCGGCGGCGGCTGGACTAAACAGGTCACCTGCAGGTGAGACGCTGCGCACCGCGGCGCCGGCGCCGGGAGGGGGCCGAGGCCGCAGAGAGGGCGCAGAAGAATGGGCGGGCGGAGCAGGGAGAGCGACGTTTGGCCTCCCCGGCCTCCTCGCCCGCGCTGCGTCAACCCCCGCCGGCCGCCACAGGCCCGGGCGCGCGCGGCACCGCCGCCGCATCGCCCGCTGCCCTCCCCGCGCCTGCGGAGTGGCGCGGCGCGCAGAGGGAAAGGTGGGCTGACTCCTCCCTCTTCATTGTCGCGGGATCCCTCAGGTCCTGCTTGCGGCTCTGCGGGTTCGTTACGGGGCGGCTTGTACTAGCGTGATGCTTGTCTCCCTGCAGCCCCGCGGGACCGGGGAGCGCGGTCGCGGGCCCGGGAGAGGTGGCCTGGCTGCCTGGCCACGGCGCCGTGTCTTCCGTTGGTAACGTCTGCTGGCTTCTCTCTCCGCCCCCGCCCCCCGCCCCACCCGAGAAGTAGCTTTTGTTATTTCTTCTTTGTATGTTTACCGAGGTTGGCGGTTCTTAGCTTTGTGTCAGAAGGATTGTGGAGTTGAGGTTATTTCGCCTTAGATTTAGGAGCTGCCGTTCCCCTCCTGCGGTGAAAATGTTCTCTTTTGAAATACGCTGAAATACACCCTTCTTACTTCTGAAGGGGGAACCAAAGAGCTTGTCTTTCCTGACGAGCGGTTTTATTTGGGTTTATGTCAGATGCAAGTATTTGAAAAAAGAGCGGATGACGGTTATAGGTACGTCTCTACGCGTGTAAAGAATGATGGGGCTGTACAAGTAGGATGCGTGCATTTAATTGCATGTTATACTTGGATTCTTTTAGAAGTGATGATTAGCGATTGGAAGCTCTTTTTCTACCAGTTGAAAAAATGGAACTGGAAATCCGGTTTTCACGGGGGGAGATGTACTTTCCATGCAGTACGTAAGAACTCTTAGTATACAGAACTCACTTGTCATGGTGTAAGTGATATTAAAAACAGAGTTTTGTCTTAGATATGTGTAAGGCATGAATAAGCAGCTTAATTAAGCTTACTTTTAGTAGCAGGATGGAGAAGCTAAAAGCGATTTTAGGTGGCTTCTCGTTAAGTTGTTTGTAGATCCTGAGAAGGGAATCAAGTGCAATATCAGAAAAGAATGAGAATATGAAAATTCTGTCCCTGAAACCAGTTGTCTCTGTATCTACCTCTGTGTACTGAAAATAATGTTCAGTGAATGAGTTCCTTCAAAAATTCCATACAAATCCTTAATTTTAACCTATCCTCTCCACTTAATGTAGTCTAGTCTCCCCTCACCAGCCTGGCACATTACCATACTTAAATCTCATTTTTATTTTGCAGCTGTAACTTGAACCCAGCTTCCAGCAGTGCACAGAATTGTGCCTTTTAACACTTTACTTTCCTGTCAGGCACTGCCCTGTCTTAGTTCTAGCTTCTCAGCCGTATAATCAATTCAAAATAGCTTACCAGACTAAGCATTCCTCTTTGCCTCCCTTTAGGATCTTTGAGGAAACACAACATTGTAGATTGTTCCTGGAATAGAGATGATTTTTTGCCCAGGAACCAGTAAGAGTTAGGTATATTTAAAAATTTTACATAGAGGCGCCTGGGTGTCTCAGTGGGTTTAGAAGTCTGTGCTTCCAGCTCAAGTCAGTGATCTCGCAGGGTCCTGGGATGGAGGCCCTCGTCGGCCTCTGCTCAGCAGGGAGCCTGCTTCCTCCTCTCTGCCTGCCTCTCTCCCTGCCTGCTTGTGATCTGTTTGTCAAGCAAATAATAAAATCTTTCAAAAAATTTTACATTGCTCCGTAATCTATTTTGGAAAGGCATTAAGATACAGGCTTAGATGTAAAAGTTGTTTTTTTAAATAAACCTGTTTAGCTTTTGGTTGTTATTTTCAAAAAAAGTATAGGTTAGGTAGAGGATGTCTTAGATTTTAATATTTGACATTGTCTAGAGTTCCAGGTACCAACATGACCTATTTTTAAATAGCTAAATATCGGGGCGCCTGGGTTGCTCAGTTAGTTGAGCGGCTGCCTTCCGCTCAGGTCATGATCCTGGAGACCCGGGATCAAGTCCCGCATAGGGCTCCCTGCTCAGCGGGAAGCCTGCTTCTCCCTCTCTCACTCCCCCTGCTTGTGTTCCCTCTCTGGCTGTGTTTCTCTCTGTCAAATAAATAGAATCTTGAAAAAAATAAAAAAAAATTTTTTTAAATAGTTAAATATCAAATACGGTATCTTCATTTATTGTAGACCTTGAGCCTTTGAGAGCAGGGACCCTATTTCCTCTATCATTATTTGTACTTCAGTGCTTTAGATGATAAGCCCATATCTGAAATTACCCACTTACATTGATCTGTGCTTTGTCCTCTGCTGTCATTTAAGAGAACAAACTTGTAAATAAGCAAAGGCCTTAACATGTGTTTATCTTTGGGGGGGACTACCTCATTCAGTTATTCACTAAATAAGCATTAGTGCCTACGGCGAAAGGTGTTGCTCTGGATGAAAAAATGCTTTATAAATCTTTTCATTTTGATAGCAAAATCTCCCTTGGAGTGGAGAATTCAAGGTTGTGATACATATTTTAGTGTTTCTGCTTATTTTCGTTCCATCCAGCCCTTTGACTAAGGCTATTTTCTTAGGGCATAATCCTTAGAAGTTGTTTGGATGACAGATTTTTAAAAAGATTTTATTTGACAGATCACAGGCAGAAAGGTGGGGAGGTGGGGGGGAGGGAGAAGGGGAAGCTGGCTCCCTGCTGAGCTGAGATCCTGAGATCAAGACCTGAGCTGAGCCACCCAGGGGTCCCGACAGATTTTTTAAAATTGCTAATTCATACCTTCTCATTGGTTACTATTTTTCTCAGATTCTGTCTAGGTGTTCTATGTCTGCAGCTTAAAAGTAACAACTGTATACCATTTCCAGGAAACTATTATCCGAGTAACTTAATGCTGCCCCCACCAGGCTATTTTTCTAATTTTTTTTTAATTGGAGGAGGAGTATGAAGCTTTTAGCTGCTTTGAGAGTGTGGGGTTAAAATAATACTTAAAAGCCTCAACTTAGCAAGCTATTTTGGATTTAGACACTGCTTTATGAGAGTTTACAGTGGTAGATGACTTTCTCGTTTTTGTTTTGAGTGTAGCCAGTATAGTTTAAAAATAAAGGAAATTAAAAAGAAAGGAAACTATTAAAAATAAAGGAAAAACTTTTACAGTTGCTGTGATACCCATAGTGAAGTTAATTACTTGGAAACTACATAGGCTTTTTTTCTTTTGAAAGGGTGGCATTGAAAAAGCTACCAGCCCATTCTGGCATGAACTGATTTGCCATGACACCGAGGTGCCTTCTGCAGTGAAATAAATACCTAACTATTACTTGTATAGAAAGTGAAATAAACCGCGATCCTAAGCCACCAGGCATTTGGAATCTAGAACGAAAAATGGTAGGTGCATTCATCAAAAAACTAAATTTATCCAAATAAGAAATGCCATAGCCAGTGATGTAGTAAGGGCCAAATTAGTTAGCATTCTGTAATTTCTGTAAATCCACAGGTAGTGGTTAGTGATACTTTGAGGGTATAGTTTGGTTCCATTGTACCTTTAGAAACTACCCTTGGGGTGTTTGTAATGCAGCATGGCAAACATGCTTAGTTTTCCAAGAGGTACAGCAGTAAGGAGAGTCTAGTTGATCATTTTGGTCTTTATTACTGGACAATGTTTGGAGTCATTCATTTGGAGGAGTGGGTCAGGGAGAAGGGGGACGCCCCCCTCGCCCTACACTGAGACCCTAACCTGAGCTCAAGGCAGGTGCTTTAACCCACTGAACCACCTAGGCTCCCTGGAGTCACAGAATCAAGGTGGAAGGAATCTAAGATAGCACAGGCCCAGGGGCACCTGGGTTACCAATTCTTTTTTTTTTTAACATTTTATTTATTTATGTGACAGATCACAGATGAGTAGAGAGGGAGAGGAGGAAGCAGGCTCCCTGCTGAGCCGAGCAGGGAGCCCTATGCGGGTGTGATCCCAGGACCTGAGCCTAAGGCAGAGGCTTTAACCTACTGAGCCACTCAGGCGCCCTGGGTTACCCACTGAGCAGGGAGCCCCATGTGGGACTGGATCCCTGGTCTCCAGGATCATGACCTGAGCCGAAGGCAGTCGCCTAACCAACTGAGCCACTCAGGCACCCTAAAAAAATGTTTTTTAAAGATTTTATTTATTTGACAGAAACATTGAGAGAGGGAACACAAGCAGGGGGAGTGAGAGAGGGAGAAGCAGGCCTCCGGCCAAGCAGGGAGCCCGATCCCAATTTCCGGGATCAGGATCCCAGCCAAAGGCAGTTGCCCAACCAACCGAGCCACCCAGGCTCCCCAACCCCCTCTAAAATTTTTATTAAAAGGTCATGGGCCCAGCCTTGTCACAAAGGAAGGTTCAGGGCAATGGCCTCAAGGTTTGGATGGTGTCTTGGTGGTGGCATTTAAAAACAAAACAAAAGCGTTTAATTCATTGGTTTCATTTTGGGGCGAAATGCTTGGGAGAGGCTGGCCACATTTTCCCATTTTCTGTTAAAATGTCATAATCTCGGATGGGTTGGCAAGGAGGGATTTCACTGTGAGGATTGTATTCAATTCTGAATATAACAGTAGTCTTCATATCACTGAGGTATAAAGGGCAAGAAAAATAAACTGAAAACACAGATCACACATAACCAAACCACCATGTAAAGTAATGCTTAGTATTTGGCAGTAACTAATCAGGGCTTGTGTTCCAGTGTTTCTGTTGATTCTGAAGTATCAGGTGATTTTTGTGTTTGCTTGGATTCCTTCAGTGTTGCTAGTTCTGGACCCAGTAACACATTTTTTTCATTGCTGAGTAGTTTTTTGGTGAAACAACGTGGTGTAGCTTTCTGCATATATTCACTTTGTCAGGACTAGCACCTGGAAAAGGTGGTTGTATTTGGCTATCAGTTACTTAAAATCTTGTGGCAGGAGATCTAGGTGTCTTGCCCACTTTTTCTCTTTAGGTGAGCTGTTGGTGTGTGTACCTCTTCTTGCCAGGCATGGTCATAAAATACACTGAATAAATGTGGTCTGGCAGGGCACAGTAAAGATACCAAGGACAGATTTGAATGAATGCATAGCAGAAAGATGATGCAGTTACTTAAATCTAAAAGATTGCTGAAACTAAGATGAAATCACCTGCTGAAGGTCACACAGCTAGGAAGTGATAATGACAAGCTGGAATTTATTTGGTTTTCCAATTCTGATGGGGTACCTGGCTGGTTCAGTCAGAAAGGCATGCAACTGTTGACCTCAGGCATGAATGGAGCCCCATGTTGGGTGTAGAGATTGCTTAAATATAAAAATAAAGCTTACAAGCTTAAAAAGAAAAAAAATCCCAAATTCTGAGACTAGCCACTTGGAAGGAAGTTTAATGTAGTAATAGTTCTGATGCTTCCTTGTTTCAGAACCTTCAACAATTCCTTACTGCTTGAAGATAACTTGACTTAAGGCCCTGCAGCATCTGTTCTTGTTATCCAGCCCATCTCCATGCTCTCCTCCTCCCACTTCATCCCTCTCCTCTTCCCTTTTGGTCATAGGCACTATTGTGCTCTTGACCACAAAGTGATAGTGATCCATACACCACTGTCTCAGGCCAATCTGACTCTGATTTCCACTCACTTTGGATTCTCCAGAACTTTTTAACACATCATGGGTTTCGACAAGTATATACTGGTGTAGGTGTTGGCAGAGGTGCTAAGGAAGTAAATTAAGGTGCAGCTGTTAGGGAATGGAGCTCCTTGAAGCAACTGGTTAAGGAGCGGAAGTTAAAAGGTCAGCCCTCAGGTAGTGAGTGACTGGTGGAAGACAGAATCTGGTATGGTAAAGAGGTCCTAAGCCCAGATGAAGCAATTGAATGGAACTTGGACAAAATGAGATTTTAAGAACAAATGTAAAATTGTGTCTGACGTTTCATGCATCCTTCCCAGCTTGGAATCTTTAGCTTTTCACCAAGCTTTATTTTTGGGTGTAGAACTTAATAAAATCTTGGAAAAAACCCCACATTGGGTGTAGAACTTACTTCGAAATAAAATCATGGAGAAAAAGAACCCTGACAAACCAGTGATGGGTAGCGTAGATTGAGGAGGATGGTGGTCGTAGTTCATCTCAAGATGATCAAGGTTATCTATGAAAAAATAAGATCCATATCACTTAGAAAAATGTAGCTTGGTGCTTGCAACTTCCAGTCTCCACTTGGTGAAGTAGTAGGTATGAGATGATACCTTTGTATTTCTAGCACGCTTCCAGATGGTTGATGGCTTGATGCTGCTACTCAAGGTGCCTTAAGTCCTTAGAGGCATACCCTACAAAGGGATACTTGGTTAACATGGTGCTTATTATTAGGAAATAGTTAGGCTGTGGAGCCAAACAACATGGTGATTTCCATTTCCCTTTCCCTCTAGGTAGTGTGGGTTTTACATGAATTTTTAAAGTAGGGTCCATGCCCAGGGTGGAGTCCAGTGTGTGGGGCTTGAACTCAAAACCCTGAGATGGAGACCTAAGCTGAGATCAACTTGCTTAACCAGCTGACCCACTCAAGTGCCCTTCACATGTGGCTTTTTAAAGAAGGGGGCGCCTGCGTGGCTCACTGGTTAGGCTCCCCTGAAATGGTTTCTTAATTTTTTTTAAAAAAGATTTTATTTACTTTGGACAGAGATCACGAGTAGGCAGATAGGCAGGCAGAGAGAGGAGGAAGCAGGTACCCTACTGAGCAGAAAGCCAGACTCAGGACCCTAAGATCATGACCTGAGCTGAAGGCAGAGGCTTGTAACCCACAGAGCCACCCAGGCGCCCTGAAATGGTTTCTTGAAGTAGAAAATACGGCAGTAGTCTGACCTATTCTGGTCTACACTGTTTCTTGCTGTTTTACCTTCTTAGATGGACTGCTGTTTCGGCTAAAGTTAGTGGAAAAAAACCAAGATGCCACCTCCCTAGGACTGTAAAATAAGAACTGTGGTCATACTTAAAGGGGTGCCTGGGTGGCTTAGATCTTAGGAGCCTCTGCCTTCGGCTTGGGTCATGATCCAAGAGTCCTGGGTTTGGAGCCTGCTCCCTGTTGAGCAGGAAGTCTGCTCTCCACTCCCCTGCTTATGTTCCCTCTCTTTGCTGTGCTTCTCTGTATGTAAAATACATTAAAAAAAAAAAAAAAAAAACTAAAACAAACTTAGCCTGCAGAGACCAGAGTAACGATGATGTCACAGTCGAAATGTAAATTGGCGCACATAATATATTCAGCCTTCCTGTGGTAACGGATAATCTCATATGGTCTAATTCTACTTGTTTTGGGGCTCATTCCACATGTTTGTGTAGAAGTGGATATACTGCTACGCAGCATGAGGACACATTATTGCTATACTGGTGTGTTAACTGGTGGACTACATTGGTCATGAATTTTTTTTTGAAGATTTTATTTGACAAAACACAGCCAGAGAGGGCACACAAGCAAGGTGAGTGAGAAGAGGGAGTAGCAGGCCTCCTGCCAAGCAGGCAGCCGGATGTGGGGCTCCATCCCTGGACAGTGGGATCATGACCTGAGCTGAAGGCAGATGCTTAAGGACTGAGCCACCTGGGCATCCCAGTTATGAATAATTCTAGGACTGGCTGTAGTCTTTTGTTTTGTTTTTTGTTTTTTGTTTTTTTTAAAACCCAACTTTGTGGTTCTTTTTCTCACAGGTATTTCATGCACGGGGTTTGTAAGGAAGGAGATAACTGTCGCTACTCACATGACCTCTCTGACAGTCCTTATGGTGTAGTGTGCAAGTATTTTCAGCGAGGATACTGTATTTACGGAGACCGCTGCAGGTAAGGATTGATTACAGATCATTTTTGTTCAGAGGTGCAGTGGGAGAGGTTGGGGAAAAAGTGAATAAGTACATAATTCCAATAGCTTTGTAAATTTAAGATGCTTTTAAAAAGTACTCCTTAGCAGTGTTAGTGCAGTGATAAATCACAGCTTGGAGGGCATGTATTAATAAATGCAGTCTGAAGTTCAATTTTTGAGGAACCCCTTCTACAAACCTAGGGGTAGGTGTGGAGGAAGTATGTTTGTATATGGCATTTCCTTTTTTTAAAAGGCATTTCCTCAAGATTAAGAATGATGTCCGTATTTGACCATAGTTTCAGATCTCTACTAACAGTGGAGAGAAAATGGGATCATAGGCATTTGGGGATAGTACTAGGTTGCTAGTTATGAGAGCTTATTATTTGCATGTCAAGTTTCCTGAATTCTCTTCATTTTTAAGACTAAATCTAAGCTTAGATTTAGGGAAAATACTTGAGGAACATGCCTAGTAATTGTCAGAATGTTCAAGACCCAAGAGGGATTCATTTTTTAATCTCTATCATAAAATTGGTACCATAATTTTGTTAAATGGGCAACACAGAAGTAGTGACACTTTCTGAGAAATCAGGTGGAACTTTTTCGAGTCTGAGATGTGTTTGGAACCTGTTGATTTGCGCACCTGGTGGCTCAGTCATTTGGGAATCTGCCTTTGGCTCAGGACATTATTGTAGGGTCCTGGGATCAAGCCTGTCAGGCTCCGTGCTACTTGGGGATCCAGCTTCTCCCTCTTGCTCTGCCTGCTGCTGCTCCTCCTTTTCTCTCTGTCAAACTATCTCTAAAGTAGACTCCCTGCTGAGCAGGAATCTGGACCCAGGACTCAATCCCAGGACACTGGTCTCCTGTGTAAAGTCTTTCCAAAAAAGTTAACCTTATTGGGGCGCCTGCGTGGCTCAGTTGGTTACGCAACTGCCTTCGGCTAAGGTCATGATCCCGGGGACCCAGGATTGAGTCCCACACCGGGTTCCCTGCTCTGCGGGAAGCCTGCTTCTCCTTCTCTCACTTCCCTTGCTTGTGTTCCCTCTCTGGCTGTGTTTCTCTCAAATAAATAAAATTAAAAAGAAAAAAGTTAACCTATTGATATTGAACAAATCACTAGATTTATAGCAACGTAGAGACCATCCACAACATCTCTCAGGTTCAGGTTCTGGGTGTCCCAATAAGTGTGGCTTGGCTGGGTCCTCCAGCCCTGAGATTCCAGAGGTTGCAGTAGGATTTCTGGCAGGGCTCCCATCATCTGACCTTCCCCTTCCAGGTGCTTGGAGGATCACTTTATAAGATGGCTCACACACTATTGGTGAGAGACCTTAGTTTTTACCAGTTGGATCTCACCCTAGGGCTCGTTTTAGTGTCCTATTTAGTTGCTGTCCTTCCCCAGAGCAAGTGATTCAAGAGAGCCATCGAGGACACATCCACAATGCCTTTTATGACCTAGTCTCAGAAGTCCCACACTCACCACTTCTCTGCTCATTATTACAAGCAAGTCAGTAAGTTGAGCCCCACTTTTTGAAGGGAGGTTTACTAAATAAAGACTTTTGGGCATATTTTAAACCGTCATATTAGGTAAGACACTTGGGGAATGTCGGCTCATTTTGGCATTCTATGGTCAAAAAAGAATTATTTCAACTACTGTGTCCAGATGCTTAGAAAAAGGCTAAATTATTGATGGGTGAGATAAATATTTCACTAGGAAATCTAGTAATAATAGGGAAGAAACCTTTTTTTTTCTTAAAGATTTTATTTGACAGAGAGGTCACAAGTAGGCAGAAAGAGGGGGGATGCAGACTCCCCGCCGAGCAGAGAGCCTGATGAAAAATAACGTGGGCACCTGGGTGGCTCAGTTGGTTCTGCGACTGCCTTCAGATCAGGTCAGGATCCCGGAGACCCAGCCTGAGTCCCACATCGGGGTCCCTGCTCAGAGGGAAGCCTGCTTCTCCCTCTCTCACTCCCCCTGCTTGTGTTCCCTCCCTGGCTGTGTTTCTCTGTCAAATGAAATCTTTAAAAAATAAAAAATAACCCGCGTGACTCAGTCGTTAAGCAACCTGCTTGGGTATCAAGTCTGGCATAGGGAGGGGTCAGGGGGCCGCTTCTTCCTCTCTCTGTCTCTCTCGCCCCCTTCTTCTGTTCCCTCTCTCTCTGTGTTTCTGTCAAATAAATAGAAATCATTTAAAAAGAAATAACTAAAACCCAGAATACAGGTCAGGTTGTTTCCTGAATCTGTCTCTTGAAACACAGTGCCTGCATAAAAGCCTGTAAAAAAGAAAAAAATTAGGGGCGCCTGGGTGGCTGGGGTGGTTGGGCGGCTGCCTTCGGCTCAGGTCATGATCCCGGAGACCTGGGATCGAGTCCCACATCTGGCCCCCTGCTTGGCGGGAAGCCTGCTTCTCCCTCTCTTACTCCCCCTGCTTGTGTTCCCTCTCTGGCTGTGTTTCTCTCTGTCAAATAAATAAAATCTTTAAAAAAAAAATTAGAAAGACATCAATGGGGTACATGCCTGGGGTGTTCAGTATCAAAACCATTTTTTTTAATTTCTCTTGATTTTTTTTTTTTTAAGATTTTGACAGATCACAAGTAGGCAGAGAGGCAGGCAGGCAGAGTGGAGGAAGCAGGCTCCCTGCTGAGCAGAAAGCCTGATGCAGCCTTGATCCCAGGACCCTGAGGTCATGACCTGAGCCAAAGGCAGAGGCTTTAAACCGACAGAGCCACCCAGACAGCCTCAAAACCATTTTTAGCTCTGGGTCTCGCTGAGCATCACAGACTGGATTGATTCTTAAGACCATGCTTCACTGAACCGTATTTTTTTGTAAGCACATCTTTTTGTTTATGTGAGAAAGCATGAGAGTACAGAAGTGGGCAGAGCTGTAGGGAGAGGGAGAAACCGAATGTTCTTCCCTGAGTGGAGATTCTGATGTGGGGGGGGGGGTCGATCCCCGGACCCTGGGAACATGGCCTGAGTTGAAGACAGCTGCTTAATGGAGTGAGCCACCCAGGTACCGCTAGTAACCCTAGTAAGCAACTTTCAAAATGAGTCTTGGGTTTTCTGTTTTGCTTTATTAGTTTTCTTTTCTTTTCTTTTTTTTTTAAGGTTTTATTTATTTGGCAGAGAGAAACACAGCCAGAGAGGGTACACAAGCAGCAGGAGGGAGAGAGGGAAAAGCGTGCTTCCTGCCAAGCAGGGTGCCCGATGGTGGGGCTGGATTCCACAACTCTAGGATCATGACCTGAGGAGAAGGCAGAGGCTTAAACACTGAGCCACCCAGGCACCCTCTTTAGTTTTCTTTTCTTATTTATATCTTACTTTTTCTAGTACTTCAGCACAAATCTTCCATTCAGAATCATTTTTACATAGATCCTGGATGACTCAAGATGGGTAAGCATCTGCCTGGGGGTTCAGGTCATGTTCCCAGGCTCAAGCCCCACATTAGTCTCCTTAGTCTCCTTGTTCAGTGGGGAGCGCTGCCTGTTTGCATGCTAACTTTTTTCCCTTTCTCCTCCCGGCCTATCAGTCTTCAAGTTCTCAACTAGATAAGCTTTGAACTCTGCCTAATTGGCTGATTTGATTTTAAAAGTTAAAATTTCAAAATAGATTATCATTTGTATGAAAGGATCCTGTTCATTTAAATTTGATCCCCTCGGATAGAGTATGGAGTGTCAGAAGACTAGTAAGTAGTCTCCACACCCAGTCTGCAGCCAGAGGCAGGACTCTCAGGACACCCAAGATCATGTCCTCCCTCTAACTGAGCAAGCCAGGTGCCCCAGATGATACAGTCTTCAAGTATACTAGGTGTTCATTACTGGGTGTGGGTCAAGGAATTGAACTCTTTGGGTGCTTGTGTGGCTCAGTCTGTTAATTATCTGTCTTCATCTGGTGTCAGGTTTCAGGCTCCTGGAATTGAGCATGAAATCTGCTCTCCCACCTGTCCTTCCTCCCTGCAAATAGTTCGTTTGCTTCCTTTTACAAATAAAATCTATTTAAAAAAATGCTGTCTGGGGGCAAAACACTGTCCTTCTATGTCTAAGATGTGGGCATTGGCTACCATCATACAGAGCAGTAGTCATTAGACCTATATTTTCCCACTTGACTTTTTTTTAAAAGATTTGAACGCAAGCAATAGGTGGCCCTAATGCTTCAGATCAGGAATAGGAAGGTTGGAGGTGATAGAGTGGAATGGTAAGTATCAGCAGATGTTCGCGCAGAGTAACAAATGATGTGCAGTTAGCTGGTAACACACCTGGCCTGTGGGTAAGGTGGCCCAATTAATTGTAAGACCTGCTGGATTTGTGTACTAAAATCTGTTTGTTTATATATATATAAATAAAAATATTTTTTTAAAAAGATTTTATTTATTTATTTGACAGAGAGAAACACAGCCAGAGAGGGAACACAAGCAGAGGGACTGAGAGGGGGAGAAGCAGGCTTCCCGCTGAGCAGAAAGCCCGATGTGGGGCTCGATCCGGGGTCTCCAGGATCATGACCTGAGCCGAAGGCAGTCCTTAACCAACTGAGCCACCCAGGCGCCCCAAATAAATAAAAATCTTAAAAAAAAAATTTATTTGACAGGGAACCCAGGGAACCCAAGCAGGGGGAGTGAGAGCGAGAACATAAGCGGGGGTTGGAGAGGGAGAAATAGGCTTTCTGCTGAGCAGGGAGCCCCCTGTGGGGCTCTATCCCGGGATTCCAGGATCATGACCTGAGCCAAAGGCAGATGCGTAACAGAGCCATGCAGGCTTCCCGGTACTGAAATTTAATACACTGGTATTAGTCTTATTAATTTATTGTGTCTGAATGAATGTCTGAATTGTGAGGACTTTGGGCAGAATGTTGGTTCCTTTTTTTCCCCCCCAAAGACGATAACTGTATAGGGAGAGAGGGAACACAAGCAGGGGGAGTGGCAGAGGGAGAAGCAGGCTTCCTGCCTAGCGGGGTTCAATCCTGGGGCTCAATCCCGTGACCCTGGGATCATGACCTAAGCTAAAAGCAGATGCATAACGACTGAGTCACAGAGTCACCTCAGAAAGTTGGTTCTCAAAGGGAATCACTTTTTCCTAAGTTTTGAAATGATGGTTTAATAATTTGACAGAAGAAAAGCAATGAGAAAAGGTATAGGGTAAAAATTTGAAAAATAAGGATGGCGAATGTACATAGGAAAGGAGTAACATGTATATTATAAATTCGGCATCCTGTTTAATATTGGGCATTTTAACATGTGAAAATGTTCTACATTTTCTACTTGTTGAATTTGAGAGTCGGGCTTCTGTTATTCTTCTTGCACAGTCTCTCTCAGCAGAGTTGCCATGGGAGCGGTGAGGCAGAGATTGCAGTGGATTTTGAAGGGTGGTAGTTGATCTGTTGCTGGGGTGGGCAAACATGGCCTAGAGGCCAAACCTGTCCAGAAGGCTCTAAAATTGGCTGACCCCTGGTTTATGACCTTGGCTACTCAAGAGTGTTGGCCTTGGGCTAGCAAAAGTATCATCCTCTGGGGGCTCGGTAGACATGCAGAATCACGGGCTTCTGCCCAGTCTTAAAAATTAGGGATCTAACAATTTCCTAGGTGATGATGGGTACAATATTTGGAGAAGAACCCAAGGACAGGATAAGGGAATTAATCTTCATTTGAGACTGCTGACTGGCTGACTTCCAATTTTTTTTTTTTTAAGATATGAACATAGCAAGCCTTTGAAACAGGAAGAAGTGACAGCTGCAGATGTAACTTCAAAATCATCCCTTGCTGCTTCAAGTCTCTCATCAGGAGTTGGACCAGTCGTTGAAATGAATACGGGTGAAGCTGAGTCAAGAAATTCAAACTTTGCAACTGTAGGAGCAGGTTCAGAAGACTGGGTGAATGCCATTGAGTTTGTTCCTGGGCAGCCCTACTGTGGCCGTAGTGAGTATTTTCAAGACAAAAAACAACTTAGAGCAGCAGGCCATAGCCCACCAGTTACCTGGTTTTCACAGCCTTCCTTCTTCCACCCTTCATATACTAAGGCTGATTTAATATTCTAAATTGCATTGCCTAAGACTTAACTGATGGAGGAAAGGAAACTTTCTGAATCTTACTACTAACAAATTTACAGTATTTTGAAAAACCAAAGCCCCTTCAGTCAGTGCGATCATAGAAGAAATAGTGCTGTTTAAAAAAAAAAAAAGCCTAATCTTGGAAATTTCAGCAGTAGAAATTTGACACTTTGAAGTGTGAAAGCCTTCATTCAGTGGACTTGGAGTTGAAAGTTCTCATTTCTTTCTGTTCAGTTAGGTTCAAACATAAGTGCCTTACGCATTTTGGACCTTTACTACCTTCTTAACCCTTTTCAGCGGCCCCTTCCTGCACTGAAACACCCCTGCAGGGCTCAGTGACCAAGGAAGAAGCGGAGAGAGAGCAGACGGGGGTGGAAACTAAGAAGCAGCTTTGCCCCTATGCGGCAGTGGGAGAGTGCCGGTACGGGGAGAACTGTGTGTACCTCCACGGAGACTCCTGTGACATGTGTGGTCTGCAGGTCCTCCATCCGATGGATGCTGCCCAGAGATCGCAGCATATAAAAGTAAGTCTTCGGGGAGGTATTCTGTTAATTTCTGTGTGAGACAATTTCTAAGATGCACATTTCACTGAATTTTTTTTTTTTTTTAATTTTATTTGACAGACAAACAGCTAGAGAGGGAACACAAGCAGGGAGAAGCAGGCTTCCCGCTGAACTGGGAGCCCGATGCGGGGCTTGATCCCGGGACTCCAGGATCATGACCTGAGCTGAAGGCAGTTGCTTAACCAACTCAGCCACCCAGGCGCCCCCACTGAATTTTTTTTTAAAGATTTTATTTAGGGCGCCTGGGTGGCTCTGGGTTAAAGCCTCTGCCTTCAACTTAGGTCATGATCTCAGGGTCCTGGGATTGAGGTGTGCATCGGGCTCTGTGCTCAGCAGGGAGCTTGCTTCCTCTTCTTTCTCTGCCTGCCTCTCTGCCTACTTGGCGATCTGTCAAATGAAAATCTTCATTAAAAAAGATTTTATTTATTTAGATCGCAAGTAGGCAGAGAGAGAGAGGAGGAAGCAGGCACTCCGCCTAGCAGAGAGCCCGATGTGGGCCTTGATCCCAGGACCCTGAGATGATGACCCAAGCCGAAGGCAGACAGTAATGGACTTGTGCAACCATTACCATGGTTCTGGGGGGTTTAGAACTTGTCTTCCTGAAAGAAACCTAATGCTCCTTCGCTCCATTACTCTCCATTCTGTCCATCCCTCCAGCTCCTGGCAATAGGTAGTCATTTACTTCTGTTCTGGACCGGCCTGTTTTGGAGATTGCAAATAAATGTGTGTAGGAATGGAATCCTGTGTGGCCTTTTATGACGGTCTTGAACATCAGCATAACATTTTTTTTCAAGGTTTTATTCATGTAGTGTGTATTAGTACTTCCATTTTCCTAGTTGAATTCACTGTATAGCTATATACCATATTTTGTTTTCTATCCTTCAATTGAAGGACATTTGGATTATTGGACCCACTGGCTATTGTAATGCCATGAGTGTTCATATGTAACTTTTTTTAGGCATATTACAAAGTTACCTTACAGAGTAGACCTGTTGGATTATTGGTAACTCAGTGCTTAACATTTTGAGCAATGCCAGATTTTTTTGCATAGTGACTACACCATTTTATGTTTCGATGTCAGGGGATGAGGGCTTCAGACTATGCGTGTAAATTTTTAATGTATTAATTTGAGAAAGTTGCAGTGAGGTGGAGGAGCTGGGTGAGGGAGGGAGAGGGAGAAGCAGGTTCCATGCTGAGCAGTGAGCCCAGGATCATGACCTGAGCCAAAGGCGGACCCCTAACCCACTGAGCCACCCTGGGACTCCTAGACTATGGTTGTTTTGTTTTGTTTTGTTTTAAGATTTTATTTATTTCTTTGACAGAAATACAGCCAGAGAGGGAACACAAGCAGGGGGAATGAGAGAGGGAGAAGCAGGCTTCCCGCCAAGCAGGGAGCCCAATGTGGGGCTCAATCCCAGGTCTCCGGGATCATGACCTGAGCCGAAGGCAGTCGCTCAAGCAGCTGAGCCACTCAGGCGCCCCTGTTCTTTGTTTTTTAAAGATTTTAGTCATTTGACAGCGAGAAACACAGAGGGAACACAAGCAAGGGGGCGTGGGAGAGAGAGAAGCAGGCTTCCCGCAGAGCCGGGAGCCCAGTGTGGGGTCTATGTAGGGCTCGATCCCGTTTCTCCAGGATCATGACCTGAGCCGAAGGCAGTTGCTTAACCAACGGAGCCACCCAGGTGCCCCTAGACAATGGTTTTCTAAGCCCGTTTGCAGCATACAATTTAAATTGAAGACCTTGTCTTACAAACTTATTGGAGCAGCAACTTCTGCCTCTTAACTAGTATCATCTGTGTTTAAAAAGTTAGTTTCATGTTGGGTAAAGGTAGAAGATATTTTCAAATGTATCATCACATGTTGGCTTGTGAATTTCAAGCAAGTTCAATCCCTGGTAAGTCTGAGCTGTGAATTGGGTATTGGCAGCAGTGGTGACTACATCTGTTTTTAGTAGTATCTAAACAAACTCTTGTTTAAAAAGGTTTCAGGAAAAGAAAAAAAATAAATCAAAATGTTGTAGTTATGTGGAATTATGGGTGGTTTTGGTTGTTTTTTTCCATTCCTTGAGAGACAGAAGCAGGCTTCCTGCTGAACAGGGAGCTGATGTGGGTCTTGATCCTGGGATTCCCAGATCATGACCTGAGCCAAAGGCAGTCACTTAAAACAGCTGAGCCACACAGGCAGCCACCCATAATTCTTGATAGCCCCAAAATGGAAACAGCCAGAGTGTTCATTACCTGATGAAAGGATAAATTGTGGCCTGTCCATGTGATCAATTATTCCTCAGCAGTAAAAAGAAACATACTGACACCTTACCTTCTACAGCATGTGCTAAGTAAAACCAGTCACAAAAGGACACGTTTATGAAATGCTTGAATGAACATAGCCACAATAGTGTTGGACTGGGCGGGGAACGTGAGTTTCAGAGACCTTAGGGTATGGGGTTTTTTTGGGGTAGGGAGCACAGTTTAATGCTGACTGGTGTGTGACTGCCTGATTGCCAAAGACCCTTTGAATGAATTAATCATATGGTATGTTAAGTATTTCAAAGCTGTTTAATGTGAAAATTAAGTGCCCAGCATCTAATTGTTACCTAATGTTACTTTTCCTTCACCCTTATTATGTTGTAAATTAAGACCTTAATCTTGATCTTAATTACATTTCTAGAAAGCAGAAGATAACAGTATGAAAAACTGTAGAATAACATGGATCATAACATGGAGGGTAGCAGAGATTGGGTGATTTGACCGATTTTTTTTTTTTAAACATTGTTTTTTAAAAAACGATTTTATTTATTTGACAGAGAGAAACACAGCCCGAGAGGGAACACAAGCAGGGGGAGTGAGAGAGGGAGAAGCAGGCTTCCTGCTGAGTAGGGAGCCTGATGTGGGGCTCAATCCCGGGTCTCCGGGATCATGACCTGAGCCGAAGGCAGCCACTCAACCGAGCCACCCAGGCACCCCTTGGCTAATTTCAAAAATTATTTTCCTGACTCCGTGATACAAAGATTAGAATGTCTGCCCACCTGTATTCAGGTGTGAACAAAGCTGCTTTGGGTGCCACATTTGGAACATGAGTCATTGATCTTTCATTATTTCAGTGCCTTGATTACACTTCTCTCTGCTTTTTCTAGTCTTGCATTGAGGCCCATGAGAAGGACATGGAGCTCTCATTCGCTGTCCAGCGCAGTAAGGACATGGTATGCGGCATCTGCATGGAGGTGGTCTATGAGAAAGCCAACCCCAGCGAGCGCCGCTTTGGGATTCTCTCCAACTGCAACCACACTTACTGTCTCAAGTGTATTCGCAAGTGGAGGAGTGCTAAGCAATTTGAGAGCAAGATCATAAAGTGAGACTCCTCCCCAATCTTCATTTGTGCTTTCTATTTTGGGGAAGAATTTAGTATCTTGTGCCAACTTTGAACCAGATGGATCGCATTTAAATGCATGCATTTATCTTGAAACTGGGGTATTCTAATTGGGATTTCTTTGTATGTCAGCTACCTTCCAGGTTAGTTGGTATATCTACTTTAATTTGAGGAAAAACCCTATGTATCAGTTAGTAGAATCTTCGTGCTTTTTCTGAGGCGATTGTGTTTAATGGATTAGCCAGTTTAGGCTCAGTGAACAAACTTAACCTAGCTCTGAATGTATGTTTCCTGACATTTTACATTTTCCACTTTCTATTCCATCCATTAAGCTAGCCGATAATCACCATCCTTTAAAGATTGTTCTCATAACTGAACAAAAACGACATAATCTAAACAGAGCAAAGTTACAAGAAATAAATTTATTTAAACGAAAGAAAAAGGAGTCCGTGTGAAATGTCTTCTTTCGTTGTTTTTTGTTTTTGTTTTTTTTTGTTTTGGTTTGTTTTTTTTTTTTTTTTTTTTTTTTGTTTTTTTTTTTTTTTTTTTTTTTTACTGGTTTTTGTTTTGTTTTTGTTTAACAGTTACTTTATTGAGTCAACTGGCTAGCCATTCAGTTGAATTTATAAAGGAGTTTGTCTTGCCTCACAAGAGATGGTCAGTTGGTGTTGAAAGTATGTGGAGCCCTTTGGGAAATAACCACTTAGCTTTCTGTTAAGTCTTTAAGTATGGAGGTGACACACCAGGGCGTGTCCTTGAAGAGGAGTGGGCCTGAAAAGGGGATGTGCACTGCAGCCTGTTCATTGTTTCCCAGGTCCTGCCCAGAATGCCGGATCACATCTAACTTTGTCATTCCAAGTGAGTACTGGGTGGAAGAGAAAGAAGAGAAGCAGAAACTCATTCAGAAATACAAGGAAGCAATGAGGTATGAGCACTGCAGCCTTTTCTCAAGCTAAGATCCCAACATAGCTTGGGTTCACTTTGAAAAGAACAGTGCTGCATTATATACTCCTACCTCCTTCCTGCCCTTTCTTTGACTTCCCAGTACGGTTTCTTTTTGTCACCCCTGATAACACTTACCCTTCCGTACCTTGCTATAACGCAGTCCTTGGACTCCATTGCCAAGGGCTGTGTTATAACGAAGTCTGTACTGCTAGCTGATGCCCCATGAGGGGGCTTCTACCGCATTGAGTCCCTGTTGCAGTTGTCTTATATGCTTACGTGTGGGCTTACTGAGAAGATCTCTCTCTGCTGGATCTGCGTTACTCAAGCTGTTAACGAATAGCAGGGACCTGAACAGGGTATCTGTGTAGTTAGTGCTTCATGCATTTGTGCACACACGTTAGGGAACACACCTTGGGGCGGGCTGGAAACACATGCTGGTTCTATCTATCCCTACCTGTTTCGGATGATAGTCAAATACAGACCTGAAATCCACTGTGAATAAGGGTTGCGATATTTTCCTTTCCAGCAACAAGGCGTGCAGGTATTTTGATGAAGGACGTGGGAGCTGCCCATTTGGAGGGAACTGTTTTTACAAGCATGCGTACCCTGATGGCCGTAGAGAGGAGCCACAGAGACAGAAAGTGGGAACATCAAGCAGATACCGGGTAACTCTCACTGTTTTTTAAAAGGAGGGGAAATAACCACGCTATCAGTTGAGTCCTGCACAGATTGGGGTAGGGGAAGGAGATTAACACCCAGGTCTGGGAGTGAGACTGGCGGATGAAAGGAGAAACGGCAACCTCAGGAAACTGGGAGGGGTAGGCGAGGAGAAGGTAGAGCACTTAGTTTGCCTCAAGTACCTGAGGGGAGGAATTGGTAAAGTCGAAACCCTAAATAAGAAGTCTGGTTCGTCATGCCCTCTGTTGTGCTGGACGTTTTGCCTTAGAAACAACAGACTAGAAGATACTACTCGACCGTGCCATCCCTATCATGGCCTTGTTTTTTACAGGCCCAACGAAGGAACCACTTCTGGGAGCTCATTGAGGAAAGAGAGAACAGCAATCCCTTTGACAGCGAAGAAGAGGAGGTTGTCACCTTTGAGCTGGGCGAGATGTTGCTTATGCTTTTGGCCGCAGGTGGGGACGACGACCTGACAGACTCTGAAGACGAGTGGGACTTGATTCATGACGAGCTGGAAGATTTTTATGACTTGGATCTATAGCAGCGTGGCGTGGCGGGTGAACTGGTCTGCTGAGCCTCAGACAGTAGCCGTCCCCGTGGTGTGGCAGTGCCCGAGCTTCTCTCCTAGGCAGGCCTCTCAACTCCAGGTGCTGTCGTGATCCTCCTTACCAGGGCCTGTCTTCTCAATCCCTCACCTTTCCCCAAGGAGTGTGTTGTTTTTCTCTGTTTAAAAAAAAAAAAAAGTTACAAAAATAAACCGTAAAGCTAGTTTTTTTGTAACATGACTTTAACTGTCAGTGTAGGTTGTCGCGTCATCTGTTTTCCACCAGATTCACAGCGTTCTAGGGTAGCGGTGGTGGGCTCTCTACACCCAGAGCACCCCAGGGTCTAAAGGAACGGCAGTGGCTCTGCCTTGGGGTCCGAGAACAGGTGGTGGGGGACGGATCTGCACTGTGGCCTGTAGCTTGCCACAGAATGGCGAGGTGGATGCTCGAGGTTTCTGCACATATGTGTGTCTACTCTGTTCCCTCCCCCGTTACCCCCACCTGTGCACTTGTTCTGTGGTTTCGGTCTCGTTGAACGGCACACAAGTCCTACTACTGTGTAACCAGAGCCAGGTGTGACTATTGAGATTTTTACTGTGTTTAGCGTGATAAAATTTGTGAAAGAACACACACAACAGATGCAGAGGCATTACTGAAATGCTGAGCTGGAAGCGGACACCCCAGGTCTGATAGACTTGGCCTGGGTGAAGGAGAGTGTGTGAAAAGCTTGTCCCGGTGTAGATGCTGTGTTCTTAGTTAGCTTTGGTGGAAAAACTTGAGGTTAGTGGTTTCAGCCTCGTATGGCACATAGATTGTAAGGGACAAAGCGGTATATTGGTAGCTGTCAGTAGAGCAGTGCTAGAGCCCTGTATTTAAATAATGAAGCAATGGGCTTAGCCACAGGTTTCCGCTGTCCGGTTGTCCCATGTATTAACACAAACCAGGGCTTGGATACACGGTTGTATTGAATGTTTTGGTGTCTCCCAGCTTTTCTAGCCCAGGCACTTTTGGACAAAATATTTGTCCTTGTTTAGGTTTTGTTGTCGGGTTTTTGTGTTTGTTTTTGTGGGTATTGGCCTCATTCCATCCCTGAGTTTTTTGCAGGTAGACAGGTGTGATGCAGAACTTATTCTAAGGTGTTTCTTGTAGTGGGGTCATTGGATGGCAGGAGTAAGTCATGCTTTTCCAGTAAAGGAGGGGATGGGGTTGGTAATCCATGAACTGAGCTAAAGCTAAGCAATGAGAAGAATTTCTTGTCGGAAATTGTAGCTTTGAGTTGTTTCTCTAGTTCCTAAAACAACTTGGAGATGCTCCTCATTTGTCCATCTGCTTTGATTCCTTGGATCCCACCCATTCTTTCACTCTTAAGGAAAAATAAGTAATTGTTGCAGAGGTCTCTGTATTTTGCAGCTGCCCTTTTGTAAGAAGCACTTTTCCCAAATAAAACAATTAAAAACCCAGATTGACTTTCTGTTTTGTGTAATGTGTGATGAGCGGTTTCGAAATGTCGAGGTGTCAAAGCATGACATTCATTCTCATTGACTTTGAGATCAGCTCTGCAGTTCAGGGGATACAGCCTCACTGAGAAATGAGAGTTGTGAAGAGGGGAACCTATTGCTCAGCTGGGATCATCAAACTACTTTGTATTTTAGAATTTGTGAAACTCTTAGTTGATCTGCCTCCTGGACCTGCCCTGTCGTTGAACTTCCCTCCCTCCTGCCCACAGGTAACAGGTAGGTCACAACACAGTGTGTTCTGTAGGGATACTTTGCTCCCTAATAATACCACCATACTTTGAAATAAAAACCGTGCTGTGGTCACCTTTTTGCACTGCTTGCTTGTAAAAACACTGCTGCTTAGGGACGCTTGGGTGGGTGGCTCGCACCTGCACTTGCCTCTGGTCTCCATTTCCTATGTCCAACTTCCTGCTTCCTGCTCGGTAGTGAGATGTCTAATCCCCCTTCACCCGCTTGTGCTCTTTCAGATAAGTGGAATCCTCAAGAAAAGTACTTCTTTGAGTGAGTTAATATACTGGTATTAGGAATAAACAGGGTTTTTTTGTTTTTGTTTTTTTTTTAAAGATTTAATTTATTTAACAGAGAGAAGCACAGCCAGAGAGGGAACACAAGCAGGGGAAGTGAGAGAGGGAGAAGCAGGCCTCCTGCCAAGCAGGGAGCCCGATGTGGGACTCGATCCTGGGTCTCTGGGATCCCAGGCACCCCAGGAATTAACTGTGTGTATATTGTGACTTGGTGTGTATATTGTGACTTGGTGTAGTCATGTTAACAGCTGTAGGTCCACGAGTAGTCTGTTTTTGTGACTTAATGAATCCAGTGCTGCTTCGGAAGTGTTCAGTCGGCCTCCATTCAGCTGCTACCAAGAAGGCCATACTGGGGACCACGTGTATCCCCAGAGTGATGGAGAGCTTCTGAGGCAAGGTAGAAGTGTGGGGAAGAGGGACATGAAAGCTACATTTTAGTGTAGAGACAGCAGGAAGGGGGATCAGGGGTAGCTGCGCTGTTGGCATATCGGACTGACTTGAGTCTGGTCTTGAACGTCTGAGGAGGTAACAGGAATGTTGATCTGGAGTTTAGGTCCATCCATGTTGGGAGCAGCTCCCTTGGAAGTTTTTGTAGTCACCCATCATAATGTGTGTTGGCCCCCTGTGCCTGTGTGTAGCCTGTGAGCTTTGTTTGCCCACCTGTTGGAAATGAAATTCTCTCTCACTTGTGCCTTCGCACAAAAAGGGTCAACCTCCTGCCCTACCACTACACGTAATAAGGGTTGTTTCCATCTCAGACTCAAAGATCCACAGGTTCTTGCCTAAAAATTTTTTGAAATGTGGAGCAAGCACTACCCAGGATTTGAGAGATGGAGGAGGTCCAGGGTACAGGTAGAGAGAATTTTGTTGAAGATTTTATCATGATTCTGTCCCACATCAGGCTCCCTGCTTCGTGGGAAGCCTGCTTCTCCCTCTCTGGCTCCCCCTGCTTGTGTTCCCTCTCTGGCTGTGTTTCTGTCAAATAAAATCTTTAAAAAAAAAAGAAAAAGGGGTGCGCCTGGGTGGCTCAGTTGGTTGAGCGACTGCCTTCGGCTCAGGTCATGATTCCGGAGACCCGGGATCATGTTCCCTCTCTCCCTGTGTTTCCCTGTCAAATAATCTTTCTTTTTTTTCTTTTTTTTTTTTTTTTAAAGATTTTATTTATTTGACAAAAACAGAGAGGGAACACAAGCAGGGGGAGAGAGGGAGAAGCAGGCTTCCTGCCGAGCAGGGAGCCCGATGTGGGACTCCATCCCGGGTCTCCAGGATCATGACCTGAGCCGAAGGCAGTTGTTAACCAACTGAGCCACCCAGGCACCCCGAGGCTCTTTGTTTCTTACAGGTTGCAGCTGTTGGTTCCGTAGCTGCTTTGTGTTAAGTTTCAGCCTTCAACCTTCCAGAAATACTGCAATGATAGTGTACTAAACTTCGGTTTCACCATTATTGCTGATTCTGCATTCTTGCATGCCTCTGACCCTGTGGATCCCTTTGAGAGTATTGTAGATGGAGACCCCTATGTTCTGGGGTGCCTGTGTGGCTCAGTCTCTAAGCGTCTACCTTCGGCTCAGTTTATGATCTCAGGGTCCTGGGATCAAGCCCCCATTAGGCTTCCTGCTTCTCTCCCTTCTTGTGTTTCCTGTCTTGGCTGTGTCTATCAAATAAAATTTAAAATCTATTTTTCTGCTCTGTAACACCACGTAGATGTACAATTTTCTACCACGATTCCAATAATTTTTTCAGCAGGAAGGGTCCAAGTGTAGTTAACTATACTGTAGTCCTCTAACTCTTTAGTTACTTGGTATATAAGAAAGAACAGATTCCAGATTCCACTCTCCTAGATTTACATTCTGAGAGATTCTTTTTTCAGCACAGGGCTTGAACTTGTGTCCTAGAGATTAGCACCTGAGCTGAGAACAAGAGTAGGATCCTGTAACTGACCTCTTCCTCCTCCGGTTCATCAGCTCTAGACTTGGTGATTCACAGCCTCTTCTACACTCACCATTTCTGGCACTGTGTCCTTTTTGTTCTCAATGCCAGCCCTTTATTGTCTTCTGCACCTGTCCTTGGCTACTGTGGGGTCATACCTTTGCTGCCTCATCGTGGTACTGCTCTTTTCTTTTTTTAAGATTATTTATTTAATTTGACAGATCACAAGTAGGCAGAGAAAGAGGAGGAAGCAGGCTCCCTGCTGAGCAGAGAGCCGGATGCGGGCCTCGATCCCAGGACCCTGAGATCATGACCTGAACCGAAGGCAGAGGCTTTAACCCACTGAGCCACCCAGGCATCTGTCACACCTATAGAGTCCCTTTAAGGAAATCCTTCATTGTGACCCATTTCTCCTTCCATTATTTCCTATTTTTTTAAAGACTGAGATAAAGTGTGGAATTGTACACAGCATTGTGTAGTCTTCAGTCTGTCTAGTTTCAGACCATTTATCTCCTCGCCAAAAGAAACTTGCTAAGTGACTTCATCTCTCCGTTAATAACACCCCCTGCCCGCCCATCCCGCCCCCGCACCCCGCAATGGCCTGTGGCATTCACATCAGAGATGCTTGTCTCTGGATTTGCCTATTCTGAGCATTTCATATAAATGGGAATCATGGTACCTGGCCTTCATCTGGCTTCGTTGACATTGCGGCGTGTATCTACTTCTCTTGTGGCTGAAGGGTGTTCCATTAAGGCTACACCACTTTAACAGTCATCAGAGGGGTGGATTAGATTCCCATTCCTGACTTACACTGCTGTGAACAGTCAAGGTTTTGTGTAAACATGTTTATTTTTAAAGGTTTTACTTATTTACTTGACAGAAACACAGCGAGAGAGGGAACACAAGCAGGGTGAGCGAGAGAGGGAGAAACAGGCTTCCCACCGAGCAGGGAGCCCTATTGATGTGGGGCTCAATAACAGATCTCCGGGATCATAACCTGAGCCGAAGGCAGTTGCCTAACCAAGGAGCTACCCAGGTGCCCCTAAACATGTTCTCATGGCATTTATACCTAAAAGCAAAATTGCTGGGTTTTAACAGCTTGGGGCATCACCAAACTTTTCCAAAGTGGATTGCAGCTTTCTTCACATCTTCACCAACACACTTTTTTTTTTTAACTTTGTCAGGTCACAAGTAGGCAGAGAGGCAGGCAGAGAGAAGAGGAAGCAGGCTCCCTGCTGAACAGAGAGCCAGATGTAGGCCTTGATCTCAGGACCCTGAGATCATGACCTGAGCCGAAGGCAGAGGCTTTAAGCCACTGAGCCACCGCGTCCTCTATTGTTACTAATTTATTTAAAGTTAAGCTACCCTAGTAGGTATGCAGTTAGATCTTAATAGTTTTCCGTTGTGCAATTTTTTTTCGGCCTAACTTAGCCCTTGAAGTCACCGCACCTTCAGAATCCTGTCCCCAAGAGAGCTTGGGCTTGCTTCCATTGTTCTAAGGCCACTGGTGCCAACAGTTGGAAGTCTGTGTCACCTAGCTATAAAACTTTGTCTTGAAATGATGACTGTAACACTTTGAAAACAATTTGATGGAGATTTTAACAGGGAACAGAAGCGGGAAGAGTGAAGAGGGAGAAGCCCAATGGTGGCTCAATCCCAGGACTCAGGATCATGACCCAAGCTGAAGGCGAGACACAACTGGCTGAGCCACCCAGGTGCCCCTTGATGGTGTTCTTAATTGATCCTCATGAGTTTATAAAATGCTAGTATCTCATTTTGCAAAGGTAGTCTGTATGTGATAGACGTGGTGTTGGACTCCATGTCACCTCTGGCTGTACACAGATAGCTGCTGTTGGCTTCTTTCCTGGATACATTCAATTTTCGTGGGCTACCTGTGTAACAATTTATATTCTTGGTGGCTGGCTTCACCGTGTCTTCTCACAAGACTTAAGATCAAGAAGCAAAAGCAGAATCCACCTATTTTTATTTCCCAGTGGATTCAGGTGAAAGTTGGTGGTAAAAACAGCTATGATTCCCAGAGAAGGCATTGGAGAAGCCACCTGTGTCCCTAGGGGATGGGACACACATACTTGGCATTCTTGTCAGCATTGCTACTGCCTGCACAATAGACATGTTTTAAGATTTTGAGAGAGCATGAGCAGGGGAAGGAATGGCGGAGGGAGAAACTGACTTCCCACTGAGCAGGACACTGACCAGGAACTTGATCCCAGGACCCTGAGATCCTGATGTGAGCCACCCAGGCGCCCCCATAATAGACCTGCTTTTTTTTTTTTTTTTTAATTTTATTTTTTTGACAGAAACACAGCCAGAGAGGGAACACAAGCAGAGGGACCGAGAGAGGGAGAAGCAGGCTTCCCACCGAGCAGGCAGCCTGATGTGGGGCTCGATCCCAGATCCCCAGGATCATGACCCGAGCCGAAAGCAGTCGCTTAACCAACTGAGCCACCCAGGTGCCCCCATAATAGACCTCCTTAGCCAGGGAAACGATTCTCTTTTTGCTATGCTCCTGCACTAGTAGGTTGTCTCCATAATAACTGAGACATTTTGTTTAAAAGAATTGTGCTTGGGCACCTGGGTGGCTCAGGTCATGATCTCGGGGTCTTGGGATCAAGTCCCACACGGGGCACTGTGCTCAGCAGGAAGCCTGCTCCCGCCCCCCACTGCCTGCCTCTATTTGTGATCTCTGTCAAAATCTTAAAAAAAAAAATTGCATTCTTCACACACTGTCGCCTTGCATCAGCCATGACTTTAACATGTTTTCTCTTGATCCTAAGCCTCAAGACTTGGGAGGAATGATTTCTCTGTTATTGATTATGAAGTTTATTTGCATTAGTTTCTCACGGAGTATATTCTTTCTTTAAATTTGGCAGTTTATAAAAATAGCCAAAACAATTCTTAACCGTGTAATCTCAGACCATCCAAGGGCTGCAGTGGCGAGTTTGCTGATCAGCCTCCCAATGTGTGCAGACCAGGGGGCGGTAGAACGCCCAGAGCAGTGGTATTCCCTGCAGCTTGGGACCCAGCTGTGCAAGAGGAAAATGTTTTACTGTGCCACAAAGGAGTTAAGAACGTTTTTTGGGGGGCACCTGGGTGGCTCGGTTAAGCTACTTCTTTTACCTCAGGTCCTGATCCTGGGGCCCAGCTCTGGGGGGGGGATCTGCCGCTCCCTCTGACCACCACCTCTCGCTCTCTCCTCTCACTCTCAAAATCTTAAGAAAATTTTGGTAAGATTTTATTTGACAGACACAGCAAGACGGAACCCCCGATGAGGCTTCCTCTGACTAGGGGACCTGAGGCCGCCCTAGATCCCAGGGCCTGAACCTGAGCTACCCAGGCAACCCCCAAGTCCTTGAGCAGAGCCACAAGAGAGCATAGGCAGGCAGGGGGCAGGGCAATGGGATCGGGCAAGCTGAGTGAGCAGCTGAGCAGGCAGGGACCTGACATGGGACATGATCCCAGGACTGTGAGATCCTGATCTGAGCCAAAAGGCGATGCTTAACCGTTAACTGCCAGTCAGGTGCCCTGGGAACTTCTCTGCTACATCTCCACATAGCTTAAGAAGTATGCAGCAGCCCTTAGATTGAGCTGATGGTATACATCCTATGTGTGCATTAAAATTCCCAAGAGGACAGTGGTCTTTGAGCCTCTGCATCTGCCTTCAATCTCTGGTCACTGGCCACTCAGGCTTTGGATGCTTGGAGAGCTAGCTGTAAGACGGGTGTTGTTTTTTTTTTTCAAACACTTCGAGATAGAATGAGCGAGCAAGTGTGCAAGCACAAGTGGGAAGCAGCAGGTAGAGGGAGAAGGCAGACTCCGGCCGAGGAGGGAACCTGATATAAGGCTTGATCCCATCAACTGTAGAACCGATCTGTCTGGGGCGCCTGAGTGGCTCGCTTAAGTGACTGAGCCACTCAGGCACCCCAAACAGATCGGTTCCATGAATTGGCTTGAGAGAATCACCTTGAGACTTGAGACTTCCAGAAAGTACAGATGTATCGAGGACTTTCACCTGTTGCAAGCACAGCCAGGATGCAAACCCATTCTGTGGTCAGTCCAAACTCCCCTGTCCAGTTGAGATACTAAATGCCCCCGCCCCCGCACCGTGTATAAATGAGTTGGCCAGGTGCATATTGTAAATGGCCAGGCCAGAATACTAACCTCTTGAGGGCCTACCTGAGTAATAGCTACAGCCTGTGTGCTGAATGTTACAGAAAACGTTGAGAACAAAATATGTACAGGGTCCTGCTGAGTTGTTCACATGGGATCGATCCCAGGTTCTTGTCATATTAAGATTCTCTCATTTAAAATTTTTCTTCCAATACGCAGTATGCAAAAAAATTTAGGGCGCCTGGGTGGCTCAGAGGGTTAAAGCCTCTGCTTTAGGCTCAGGTCATGATCTCAGGGTCCTGGGATTGAGGCCCCACATCCGGACTCTCTGCTCAACAGGGAGCCTGCTTCCTCTCTGCCGGCCTCTCTGCCTACTTGTGATCTCTCTTTCCGTCAAATAAATAAATCTTCTAAAAAAATTTAAACGCTACATTGGAAACTGTTTTCTAGGGGCGCCTGGGTGGCTCAGCTAGTTAAGCGACTGCCTTCGGCTCAGGTCATGATCCCGGAGACCCAGGATCAAGCCCCACATCAGGCTCCCTGCTCGGTGGGAAGCCTGCTTCTTCCTCTCTCACAGCCCCTGTTGTGTTCCCTCTCTAGTTGTGTTTCTCTCTGTCAAATATAAATCTTTAAAAGAAAAAAAAAAAACCTTTTGTAAAGCCAGTGTATTTAAACTCCCTCATACCCCTCCCCCAAATGACAGATCCCTTTCTTGCTTGTTTCTGAGTAGTACGAATCTTAGTAACTCCCTTAGGATTTTAAAAAATAATTTCAAGTGTTTCTGTGTGGTGCATAATAAAGTGAATTCTGGCTGGTTGACAGATACTAAAGTTTATGTGTTTTAAGATTTTATTTGAGGGCGCCTGGGTGGCTCAGTGGGTTAAGGCCTCTGCCTTTGGCTCAGGTCATGATCTCAGGGCCCTGGAATGGAGGCCTGCATCGGGCTCTCTGCTTAGCGGGGAGCCTGTTTCCTCTGCTCTCTCTGCCTGCCTCTCTGCCTACTTGAGATCTCTCTCTCTCTCTTTCTCTGTCAAATAAAATCTTAGCAGGGGGAGGGCTATAAGCAGACCTCCCTGCAGAGCAAGGACCCCAGGATTATGACCTGAACAGAAGGCAGATGCCCAACTGACTGAGCCACCTAGGTGCCCCTTAAAGGTTGTATTAATGGGGCGCCTGGGTGGCTCAGTTAAGCGAGTCCTGGAATCAAGCCCTGCATCGGGGAGGCCTACTTCTCCCTCTCTCACTCCCCCTGCTTGTGTTCCCTCTCTAGCTGTGTTTGTCAAATAAAATCTTTATTTTTTTATTTTTATTTTTATTTTTATTTTTTTTTTAAGATTTTATTTATTTGACAGCGAGAAACACAGTGAGAGAGGGAACACAAGCAGGGGGAGTGAGAGAGGGAGAAGCAGGCCTCCCGAGCAGGGAGCCTGATGTGGGACTTGATCCCGGGTCTCCGGGATCATGACCTGAGCCGAAGGCAATCGCTTAACCAACTGAGCCACCCAGGCGTCCCTCAAATAAAATCTTTAAAAGAAAAAAAAGGTTGTATTAAAATTAACTTAAAATACAATATTTTGGTATGTATTGGCTGGCTGGCTCTACTGATCTCAGGGTTGTGAGATTTAGCCCCATGTTGAATGTGGAGATTAAGAAACTTCATAAAAAAACTTCAAATAAATAAATTAAAATGGGGAGGGCACCTAGGTGGCTCAGCTGGTTAAGTGTCTGCCTTTAGCTTAGGTCATGGCCCCAGGGTCCCAGGGTCAATCCCTGTGTAGGGCTCCCTCCCCTTTGCCTACCTTTCTCCCCGTCCACGCCGGCTACTAATTCTCTCCTCCTCCCCCTCCCACAAGTAATGAAAAAGATAAATGGTTTCATGTTTTACTGATACTATTATAATTGGCATTTTACTTCTAAATTAGATATGAAGGTTTTCAGGCAGCTGTTGAAAGCATTTTTTTTTTTAAGATTTTATTTATTTGACAGAAACACAGCGAGAGAACGCAAGCAGCAGGAGTGAGAGAGGGAGAAGCAGGCTTCCCACTGAGCAGGGAGCCCGATGTGGGGCTGGATCCCGGGTCTCTGGGATCATGACCTGAGCCGAAAGCAGTTGCTTAACCAACTGAGCCACCCAGGCGCCCCTGTTGAAAGCATTTCTAAAAGGATAATTTTTATTCGCAGTAAATGAAAACACTAGTTCAATATAATCATCTGTCTGTGGTCTCTTTTCAGACTTTTTTTTTTTTTTTTAAATGTTGGTCTGTTTTAAGGGCACCTGGGTGGCTCAGTTGGAGTGTGTGACTCCTGATCTTGGCGTCATGTGTCCGAGCTCTGCATTGGGCTCCTTATTGGATGCAGGAACCTACTTTGGAATGAATGAATAAAACTAAAACATTAAGGTGCCTGGGTGGCTCAGTGGGTTAAAGCCTCTGCTTCCTCCTCTCTCTGCCTGCCTCTCTGCCTACTTGTGATCTCTCTATGTCAAATAAATAAAATATTTTTAAAAACCCACAAAACTAAAACATTAAAAAGGATAGGTAAAATTAAGTAATGCAATAAGTAAATGGAACTTAACGTCAGATGGAGAGCAATCTTCGGCAGATTTTGCAGAATTATCACATACTACTCTCTGTTCCTTAATAACTTGTACTTTACCTTCAGTTCCTGGTACTTCAGTGTTTTTCAATTGACTTCAGTCAATTAATTTTGGTAGGGATTTAACAATGTATGTTTAAGAAAAAAAAAAAAACCGTTGTCAAAACCACCTTAAGAGCTGTCAGGATTCTGATGAAATGGTAGACCAACCAAGGGGCTCCTTAAGCATTTGTGCATGTTGGCTCAATAATTGGTCACAGGCTCTTGAGCAGATACTGGTATTTTTGAAAATGAAAAATTGAAGTGGGCGCTACTACTGCCTTTGATATCAGTGAATCCCCAAAATCTCTTCTGTATTACCTGGAGCTTTGTAAGCGACCTGCAGGGAACACTCATGTCTGCTTCTCTATCCGCACACATCTAACCCTTGTGCTGGGGTAGGACTCTTACTACTTTGACCTTAGGTCAACCAGATAACCTTGCATCCGGGCAAAGTGGAGTCTCCACATCCTCCCTGTCCAAGAGGCGGCTGACTTCTGCCTGGACCCGGCTCCGATTTTTCCATAATTCCCCTGTGGTTAGATGGGACAAGCGTAATCCACCCAACCCATCCCCTCCTCCACCCTGGGCGCCTCCCACACTGCCTCCTTCCCTCCCTCCAGCTGCCTTTAGAGAGCTGCATGACTTGACTTCCAAGGATATTGATATGTGTGTTTGAGAGAGTGTTTTAGGATGAGTGTATTTCTCTGTATTGATGATGTACTATGAAGAGTTTGGTACAGTGATGGGCATGTAGTAATCGCTATGTGTTTGCCATGATGGATACTGTTGTCCTATTTTACTAACAGACCTTTTCAGTGACAGAATGGGGAGCAGACTCAGGAATTGTCTCTGGACAATAAAATATTAACTGAAAGATTCCTTTAGGGGCGCCTGGGCGGCTCAGTGGTTGGGCCTCTGCCTTCGGCTCACTTCAGACACGGAATTGTACTTGACATTGGCAGACCAAATACTGAGACATTTGCAATCTTCCAAAGTGTCCATTTTAGAACTTAGTTTCACATAACTCACTTGGTACCAAATGCACAATTTTGGGGATGTGAGAAAAATACCAGAATTCAGTAACACGGCCTTCCTGGGCTCTGGGCTCTCTGCAGGGGAGCCTGCCGAGCTGGCTTCGCAGGGTTACAAGGTTACAAGACTGCCCTGTGCCCCAGGAATTGTGCCCCCACCTTCAGTGAGGCTGTCGCTCCATGTTGGATACCCTTTCAAGTCCCTTTCAGGGGGACTTGAGGGATTCTGTCGAAGCAGTGTAATTTGGGCAGAAGCCCAGGCTGGTGAATTACAGGTTGTTCGTGCTCTGGTGCTGGGTTCCCACATGTGCACCCTGCTGGTAGGAATATTTTAATTCCAGCTGATCCCCAGAGGGCACAGCCTGGGAAGTGAATGAGGTCTTACGAGTATTGAGATTGATGTAGTTATTTTCCCGTCTTGCTCAGCCTCTTCTTTTTTGCTCTCTCCCCTGACCTACTCAGTTTTCCTTACCCCCCCCTTTTTTTTTAAGGATTTTGTTTATTTATTTGACAGGTCACAAGTAGGCAGAGAGGCAGGCAGAGAGAGAGGAGGGAGCAGAGCGCCTGATGTGGGGCTCAATCGTGGGACTCATGGGACCATGACATGAACCGAAGGCAGAGGCTTTAACCCACTGAGCCACCCAGGCGCCCTTCCTGACCCTTCTTAATGACTGCTTCTTGCTGCCTCAGGGTATCGTGCATCGGGTCAGTAGGGACAAACCCCTGGTCCGCCGAGAGATTCTGCTGTGCCTAACCCTTCTTTAGAACAATAACAAGATGGAAGCGGTCGATCTCCTCTGATGCTTGTATTCTCTGGCCTGGAACTACATTTCCCTCATGCTTCCTAAAGGTCAGTCCAACAAATACATAGTGAAATGAATTAAAATGTGATTAATTCTCTATGCTCTTCCACATAATCGTGCCCCCTCCCAACCTCTATACAGTAACAAAAGTTTCAGTGCAGAGAAAACTTGCCTGGTGAGCTTGGGTGAATGGATTTCAGAAAAGATTGTGTTTCTTGTCAGTCCCTCAGGGGGCTCAAGAATCCGTAACAAGCATCCCCTGGCGGGTCTCTCATCCGGTTGGTGAACTACACCTGGAGGAACATTGCTTTATTGCCCTCTCGGACGGATACATGGTCTGAACCATGTATGTAGTTACAAAATTTTTCTAGTAGCCACATTTAAAAATGAAAAACCAGGTGAAAATGCTAATTCATTCACTTAACCTAGTGTATCTAAAATACCGTTTCAAAATACAGTCAATACAAAATGATTGTAAGATACTTCATACTCTCCTTGTGTGTGTGCTAAGTGTTCAAAATCCGGTGTGTATTTTACACTTACAGCTCAGCTCAAATTCGAATTAGCCCCATTTCAAGTACCCAGGAGCCCCACTTGGTTATAACCATCTGTCCGTGCTGGTCCCCAGCCCCTGGGGAGTGCTGAGGTGAGTCCCCACGGACCTTTCCTGGCTCAGGGCCGTGGCGGCTGCTCCAGATAACCTTGTGGTTCTTATAAGATGTGCCCCAGCAGCAACCTTCAGGGAACTTTGAAAAAACAATGTTTATTATTTGCAGGTTCTGGAGGGCACACAGCGCATGGGGACCACACAGGGAGGCCAGTATTGGCTTGGCTCATCTGTGAGCCAACTGAATTTCAGTTCAGAGTGGGTTTTTATCCAGTGGACAGTCTGCTATTGTAGAACGGTCCCCCGTTCCAGGAGGGTGGTCACGTCAGCCCCACTAGGATACAGTGAGGTCTGGTCTGTCTCCACGTCATGCTGTTGACCGCTTGGCAAGACAGTATTTACGGTCTTGATGTCAAAGGCTTTGCTCCCCAAACTAAAGACCTGAGGTGGGATCGTCACGAAGCAAAACTTAACAGCGTTCTGATTTATCACTGCAGACTCTCTCCCACCCCAAGCTGTTTTAAACAGCTCTGGAGTGTTCTAAACATCCTCTTCCCTCTCTATCCCTCCTTTATTCTTTCTTCACTACCCTCTTCTTCAAGTGAGAAGCAGTATTCAGTAGGAAATGGTTGGGAGAGTTGGGGAGACAAAGTAGAAGGATAAGGAAGGGCACACCTTGTCTTCCTTCCCGTGCACCTTCAGGCCAAGGCAGAACCAAGAGAAACTGGTGTCTTTGCTCAGAGGCAGCAGGTGTGGCCTCTGGTGTGAATCAGGCACAGTGCTCCCCATCCCGGCGGGAAGGGTTAGGGACAAGCAGCAAGTGTGCTTTGGTCTGAGATGCTATGCAGTGGACCACAGGGTATCCGGCTGCCTTCGGCGTCGGGACTCGGTGCGTGGTGGCTGCAGCAGGCCTCGTGCATGTCAGCACATGCACTGGGTCTTCTCCTTTGGAGCCTGGGCCACGAGGATGGGCCTAGAATCTGGGGCCAGGCTGCTCACGGGGCTCTCCCCAAATAAGTGCAGGCTGTTGCGGGCAATCAGCTCCCTGGCCATCAGCATGAAGACCTCATCTATGTTCTTAGACTCCTTGGCAGATGTTTCTAAAACAGCAAGAAGGCCGTACTTCTCAGCCAGGGTGCAGGCATCTTCAAACAGGACATGCCGATTCTCCCACAGGTCACATTTGTTCCCTGGGAGAGAGAGAGGAGCAGATACTCATGGATGAACTGTATCTGGTTTTTTTCCCTTTAATCTTTAATAGAGACACTTTAGTTCAGTGATATGCCGCATAATTCATCCCTGAACAGCCACTGTGAGCAGATTTACTGAAAATGAAACCACTGATGATGGAAACGGAGCCACTGTCTTAATTCATTGTCAGATGAGATCTTAAGGAGCTGTGAGAAATGGGCTGGAGGGGTGTGTTCTATTGGCAGGGACAGGTGCGGCCTCTGTGTTCTGGGGAGCGACAGTCATCCCTTCTTAGTCTAACAAGGTAGAGTGTGCCTGAGGGAGGTCTCCAGCTTCTCTCTCCTCCTTCTTCTGAACCACCGAGGGTTGGGTGCTGTGGGATGGGGCCTGGCTTCGCTGAGGAGATGGTGATGAGGATTTGCACATTGAAGGTGTGAATGAAGGACGAACGCAGGATTGCGCTGTAACTTACGTACCATCGGATGCAGGCCTCAAGTGTGCAGTTCATGAATTCTGACAAGCATACGCTCTGTGACCATCATTCCCCTCAGGATATAGAGCATTCTGTTACCCCAGAAAGTTCAGTGAGGGGTTTTGTGAACATGGTTATAGAAGGAAGAGTAACCCGTCCCTTTTACTTCTCTACTTCAGCTTACACGCCTCCAGTCACTGGACTTCGATTCTCTGAGGCAGGAATCCAAAGGTAAAATTGTTTTCCGTGGGATTTGTTCTACTGCACGTAGAAAAACTGCACGGTAGATTACAAATCTACCGCAATTAAGATGGGCCAGACTGATGTTTCTCAACCTCTTCTTTCTATAAGGAAGCCCTTTTAGACCCTTTTCCCCCCATAATTAACGCCCCCCATCATGAAAACCTTTAAAACTTTCCATTTTGAAACAATTATAGGGGGTGCCTGGGTGGCTCAGTCATAGGGCATCTGCCTTCAGCTCCGGTCCTGATTCCAGGGTCCTGGGATCTAGCCCCACATCAGGCTTCCTGCTAGGTGCCTGGGTGGCTCAGTGGGTTAATGCCTCTGCCTTCGGCTTGAGTCATGATCCCAGGGTCCTGGGATCGAGGCTCGCATCGGGCTCTCTGCTCAGCGGGGCCTGCCTCTCTGGCTGCCTCTCTGGCTACTTGTGATCTCTCTCTGTCAAATAAATAAATAAAATCTTAAAAAAAAAAGTGGTCAGTCCGAGACACCACCTACCTACTGGGCTGGGCTTAACACTGACTCCCCACCATAACAGGTTCGAATCCCTGGAAACTAAATACTATGTTATTTGGAAGAAGGGTCTTTGCAGATGTTATTAAGAGTCTGGAGCTGGGGCGAGGATCCTGATGAGCTGGAAGGGCCCTGATACAGCCACATGGATCCTGCATGGGCTGGGGGAAGACTTTGCATGCACCCAGGAAGGGAGATGAGGAGGGACGTACACACTGGATGTTGTGGCCATGGCAGAGAATGCTGGCAGCCAACAGATGCTGAAAGAGGCAAAGAACAGCTACTCCCCTGGAGCCCCCGGAGCGGTGTGGCCCTGGAGACGCCGTGATTTTGGCCCAGTGGTACTGAGTTCAGATTTCTGTCTTCCAGAATTGAGAGAGAATACCTTCCCATGATTTTAAGCTGCTCAGTCTATGGTACTATGTCTCGGGTATGTATCTTCAAGACAGCTGCATGCATTATCTCTAGCCAATGAGGCTGAAGCTCGGGCTCAGCCCTGCTTCTGGAAGGCAGATGTGAGAGCCCCTTGCTTGGGAAACGGATGCTATAGGAGTGGGAGGCCCTGAACTGGGAGTCTGGTCTGCTCCTTGCATCTCTCACTTGGAGCTCTAGGTGCTGGGCTCAGTTGCGTTGATTCTGCTTTTTAGGAGCTGCTTCCCCCCAACCTGCCCCATTGCCCTGTCTGCCCAGTGCCCAGCCTGTCTCTGCACCTGGGGGCTGCACACATCAGGATGAGCCAGGGCACCTGGTGGAAGGGAGAGAAACGGTGTGTTCGCCACTTACAGTCCGAGTCCTTGCTCGCTAAGGGCTGTGTGTTGGGCACCCAGGGAGGTGTTCCTGCCCCCGAAGGAAGGAATTCCTCTTCTTGTCAGGGAGACAAGACATACAGACAATTCAGTAACCATGCAAGAATTTTGTGATCTGAGACAGGCCACAAACTAACTGGCCAAGTACCAGGTGAATGGTTAAATTGTTTGTAGTACAGGAGTACATAATCCCTTATCCACATTTCCCCAATCCAAAAACCTGGGAAACCCCTCTGGGTATTTGGTCATTCCTCTGATGGTAAAATCTGCCCTAACTGGCATTTGGAAGTTTTTATTCAACCTGCTTATTTTATTTTATTTTATTTTATTTTATTTTATTTTATTTTATTTTATTTTATTTTATTTTATTTTATTTTAAGATTTTATTTATTTGACAGAGAGAAACACAGCCAGAGAGGGAGAAGCTGGCTTCCTGCTGAGCAGGGAGCCCCGCCCCATGTGGGACTAGATCCGGGATCTCCAGGATCGTGACCTGAGCTGAAGGCAGTCACTCAACCAACTGAGCCACCCAGGCGCCCCTTCAACCTGCTTTGTAGGATTATTTCGCACATTCCACTGCACCGCATAAATAATGCATTTGACCTTGGGGTGTTAGCCCAGACCTACTGAGGGTGTTACGTAAAACAATGCATTCTTCTAAGATCTGACAGATTCTGAAGGTGAAATCTTAAGCACGAAGAATTTTTGCTGAGAGACCGTAGACCTGGAAATGGAACAGAAGCTGAAGTGGATCATTTGCCTGAAATCCTAAGGGGACAAAGAGCAGATGCCATGCCGAGGGAAGTTAGGAGAACATCTTGTATAACCTCGAAAGGGAGTTAGCTCCTGATCCCCGCTCTGATGGGGGTGCCAAGAGCTGGGAGGTCACAAGCAGCAGAAGGGATGAGGAGAAGATAAGAGCCAGCCTTCTCCAGGGGGAAGTGGGGTGCTCGCAGGTTATCCTCAGGAATTTATACGCTATCTTGAGGGTGGGGGGGCACCAAGGACCTCAAACCCAGGGACACTGCCGCGGGGCTGGTCTTCCAGTGAACGTGTGGAGAGGAGGAGCGGTACAAATCGGTGCACAAGCGCCTCTGACACTGTGAAAGGGTGCGGTAACCTTGTGAAAGAGACACTTGTGAAGAAATGTGGAAACAGGAAGGAAGACAGTGGGGGCGAGGACACCTCTGTGAGGGAACAACGGAGTTGACTTTTCTAGATTAAGGCGAGGAGGGCACAGAGACAAAAACAGGAAGCCCTGTTGTATCAGCCCTTGGGCCTGGACACGTCCTGGTTGTCTTTGGGGGCAGTTCCAGAACCGATTATACAGTGAGGCAGGGATGGTTGTGAGGAATGACAGACAAGGGTATAAATACCACACCAGCTGTGACAGTCCTGGATATCCTGCATACCTTAGCATTTATTTTATTTTATTTTTTTTAAGATTTTTTACTTATTTATTTGACAGAAACACAGCCAGAGAGGGAGAAGCAGGCCTCCCATCGAGCAGGGAGCCTGATGTGGGGCTTCATCCCAGGACTCGGATCATGACCTGAGCCAGAGGCAGACACTCAAGGACTGAACCACCCAGGCGCCCCACCTTAGCATTTTTAAAAAGTATTTTATTTATTTGAGATCGAGAGTGAGAGAGACTGAGAATGAGCAAGTGTCAGCGGGAGGTAGGGGCAGAGGGAGAGGGAGAAGCAGACTCTCCATTGAGCAGGGAGTATGATACAGGGCTCCATCCCAGAGCCCCGGGATCATGACCTGAGCCGAAGGCAGAGGCCTAACCAACTAAGCCACTCAGGCGCCCTCCTCCTAGCATCTGGTACCCCCTGCTCTGCCCATCTGTGTCTGCAGCAGAGGAATTTTTTTTTTTTAAGATTTTATTATATTTATTTAACAGATCACAAGTAGGCAGAGAAGCAGGCTTCCTGCTGAGCAGAGAGCCTGATGTGGGCCTCGATCCCAGGACCCTGACCTGATCCGAAGGCAGAGGATTAACCCTCTGAGCCACCCTGGCGCCCGAGGAATTGTTTAAAGGAGGGTGCTGTCAGGAAAGCCCACAAGGGAGGCCAAGGACTTTGGAGAAAGGGCATTGTCTTCCAAAGATAGTTCAGAAGGGAAGGGACCCTGGAATACACAGCTTCGCCTTGCAGGCTTCTAGGCCTCAAGGAAAAACTACTTCGTTGTGGGAAGCACAGGAATTTAATAGAAAAGAGATTCAGTCCTTTCTGGGGAGACATCAAGTGTGATTAAAACAGCTTCATTCCCCTTCATGAGAGGCACAATTTCCATCCTTGTGTGTCCCTTCTCTGGGAGCTAGCCCTGGCAGGGTTTCCTTCCACCCTGGAGGTGATGGGTGGCCTTCCCTGTTGGCTCTGCTCTCCACCGGGTGGGCCTCCGAGCCCCATGGTCTAGCACAGCAGAGCCCCCTCTCTGCTCCACCAGGAAATAACAGCCTCCCCTTGTTGGGGTCTTAGCACCATGCCAAGTGTGTCATACATATCCATTCAACTCAGCAGTACACCTGAAGCAGGTATCAAGTTTCATGGATGAGCAAATAGAAGCTAGAATAACGAGCCCAAGTTCAGAGGGGAAGGGCAGAGAGGGAGATCTGAACCCCAATCTGACTCTGAAGGCCAGTTAAATACAGTGATTGAGAGGGCTCAGAATTGTTCCTGGAGTCAGCTAAGCGTTTAGAGACCCTTGTCACCAGCACGGCCCCAGCACTGCCCTGGTCCTCACACTTAAGGGTGGGGTCCCACCTGTCAGGGAGCTACTTCCTTGGGCCTGAAGGATGCGGGACACCTTGGTGAGCTTCCCAGAAGTGGTTTTGGGGGAAGAAATATGGCTGTTTTGGGGTCAGTGCTTATTCCTTGAAGTCTGAACTCTGCTTGTAGAAGTGTCCTTTATATCAAAAGTCAAATTACAAAAGTTTCTGGTCCCAAAGAGAGACTTGGGGTGAGAAGCGTCAGGAGAGAGATATCTTGATCCTCCCAAAGAAATGAGGTGCCCTCTGCGGGGAGGGCTCTTGTGTGGTTTCTGCATGTGGGACAAGCCCCTCTGACAACACAGGGGGATGGGCATCTACTTTGGCAGCAGACTGTGGAATCTGGGTCTTTTGATCTGACGTAGCAGGAAGGAGGGAGCACACACTAGGCTCTTCGAATGACTCTGTTTCTCAAGTTAGGAGCAGCATGAGCTCCAAAGCAGCATTCCCTTGAGGTCTGTGCATTCCACTGGGGACCCAACCATGAATCAAAACATCCTTTCTGGAATCATGGCACCAATAATGAATGGACTCGATGTGCTCGGAACACGTGCCAGTGACCTCTTACAGCACCCACCCGTGGCCAGGCTTTGTATCCTATGACCGCCTTCACCATTGGGGCCTCCCTCTTCATCTCAGGTAGGCCCTTTGCCCCAGGCCCGCCCGTCCTTGGGTTGGCCAACGGCCTCGGTCATCCTTTGCCATGAAAAGAAGGAACGTGGCAATGGGATTTCCCCGTGAGCAGGTAGATACTGAGAGAATGAGGAGGTCTGGTGGGGGGTGATGTATTGAGAGACTCCACACGAGTAAGGTGTGAGAAGTAGCTTTAAGAGAGAGGAAACAGGTGCATAGTAGAGAACCAGGAGGTTGGTTCCCAGAGCCCAGCCCCGAGAGGAGGATGCAGAGGTCCTGCCTATAGGTGGTGGTGTGTATTGGGGGATAGGGGGGAGAAGAAGGCTGGCTCCGCTGTGTCTCCTGCTCTGGCTGGGGCTTGATTGCTGGCTTTTCCTAGGTCCTAGGGACTTGCACCCTCACCATAAGACCTGACGTACTTGGAACATAGATGAGATAGTTCCTCAAACAAACTTCCTAGAACACATCCTACAGTTTATTAAAGTTACTTGGTGCCAGGCACTGCTAAGCAATTTATATACAGTATCTCATTAAATTTTTACCACAACCCATGAAGTGTTAGTCACACTTTATAGGCCAGGAACTGAGGCTCAGAGAGTGACTGGCCACAGAGCTGACATGCTCGTCAGAGGATGAATCAGCCATTAAAAATGGTGTGTTTGGCTCTCTCTCAATCTCACAGCTGTCTAGACTTGTGCTGTGCGAACTTCCATTTTCCTATGAATCTCCTTAGGATCCTTTTAAAATGAAGATTCTGATTCAGGAAGTGTGGGATGTGGCCTGAGATACAGCCCTGCTCGCAAACTCCAGCTGATAACTGCTGGCCCACGGACCCCACTTTGAGTAGCAAGGGCCTAAACCATCTTGCCAAAGGGAAGCAGCCACTTGTTTAGTGGTTGTCTTCATAGGAGGAAGGAAAAGGCAGCTTTGTTTGCAAAACTGAAACTACAGAGAAGGGATGGAAATGTTACACCTTCTGAATATACAGTAGAACCGCTCACATTAGGCTGACCATTTCCTTTGTGCAGTTGTAGTTGTTGTTAATTTTGATGGTGGTTTGTTGTCAGAATACGCTTAGGATCCTAGCAGATGTGAGGAGTCATTCACGGGTGCCATCCCATGCTTCTGAGTGGCTCCCTTGGGGAACTGGAGCCATCTAATACTGTGAACCTCAGCCTACAGGGTATTTCCTGTGTGGTCTACACACATTTGCATCACATCAGTTGGGATATGATGACTTTGTTAAGAAGCCCGGGCCCCATCCTGGGTCTTCAGGACCAGACTGTATTATCATAACAAGCTCACACCCCACCACCCACATTCTCAAGTGAATCTGATGGGAGGTTGGAGGCCACGCACTTTCTGAGGTCCCTTCCACCACCTGCGCTTTCATGATTTCACGTTCCCTTGGCATCAGAAACACCCCAAAAGCTGAGCATCTGTAGAGGGGGCCAGGAATGAAAAGTTAAATGCTTTGAAAATGCCATACCAATTAGCATAATGACCAAGTTCGCCGCGCCGTATTTTTCTATCTCGTGGATCCAGTGAGGCACAGACTCGAAGGTGGACCGTCGGGTGAGGTCATAGGCGATGACGGCCGCATGGGCACTGCGGTAGTAGCTCTGAGTGATGGTGCGGAAACGCTCCTGGCCCGCCGTGTCCCACACTTGCATCTGCAAGAGGGCAGGAAAGGGGGTCCGCATCAGGAGTTCCCGCGCCTGATGGGAGCTTGCTCACCTGAGTTGTCTGAAAAAGGCAGTTTCCTGGGTCTCACTTGGAGGTATTCAGTAGGTTGGGAGTGGGGCCGGGGATCCATGTTTCCCTTGGCTCCTCGGGGTGATCTGGGACTACTTTCAGGTTTGGGGCCCACCACATAAGGGACACTTTAGTCAGAGAGAGGTGGAGCCAACATCTTGTGTCTGGTGTTCTTGACCTTTCTACCTCCATCATCCCTTTGTTAAGATTTTGGGGTTTACCTTTTGAACCTGTTCTTCGATCCCACTCAAGGTGAGAGCACTGGTTGAACTGTTCTGATTTTAAAGGACCCACTCAGGTGTGTCTGTTTAGGAGCGTCCTAGGAGAATACCTTCTCAATGACCATCCCACACCGGGGTACCATTGCTACACCCTCCCACCGTGTCTGAGGATACCCATTTGTTCACTCACACTATTTATAAAATGTACTAATTAATTATTTCATTAAGTAAACTTGGCTCCCAATGTGGGGCATGTACTCGTGACCCTGAGATGAGATCAAGAACTGCATGCTCAGGGCACCTGGGTGCTCAGTGGGTTAAGCCTCTGCCTGTGGCTCAGGTCATGATCTCAGGGTCCTGGGATTGAGGCCCGCATCGGGCTGTCTGCTCGGCGGGGAGCCTGCTTCCTCTTCTCTCTCTCTGCCTGCCTCTCTGCATCAAATAAAATTCTAAAAAAAAAAAAAAAAAAAAAAAGGACTGGAATGCTCTACGGACTGAGCCAGCCAGGTGCTCCCACAAAATGAAATTTTTATTTTTATTTATTTATTTTTATTTTTTAAAGATTCTATTTATTTATTTGACAGGAAACACAGCTCGAGAGGGAATATAAGCACGGGGAGTGAGAGAGGGAGAAGCAGGCTTCCCGCCGAGCAGGGAGCCCGATGTGGGCCTCGATCCCGTGTCTCTGGGATCATGACCTGAGCCGAAGGCAGTCACTTAACCAACTGAGCCACCCAGGCGCCCCTGAGCTGGTTCTTAATTTACAAAATAGCAGTTGTGTCCAATCAATGAATTGCCTACTTTTTCTATTTGTTTGTTAGTCTTAGATATTTACTGGGGCTCCTTTCATGTTAAAGAAATTAAACTTTTGTCAGTTCCATATCTGCAAACATTTCTTTAAAGTTTGTCCTACGTCTTTTGACTTTGTTTATGGTATTTTTGTGAATGTAGAAATTTGACCTTTAGATCATTATATAGAGATGTATAAATTTGGCCTTTAGGTAGTTATGATTGAGCAATCTTTTCCTTTATGGCTTCTGGGTTTTTGTCTTAAAAGGCTGATTTTCCCAGGGTGCCTGTGTGGCTCAGTCAGTTAGCTTCTGATTTTGGCTTGGGTCCTGATCTCAGGTCCTGGGGGCAGCCCTGCTTTGGGCTCTACACTCAGCAGGGGATCTGCTTGTCCCTCTCCCACTCCCCCTGCTTGTGTTCCCTCTCTCTTTTAAACAAATACTTTGAAATCTCTTTTTGGGGGGATGCCTGGGTGGTTCAGTCATTAAGTGTCTGCCTTCGGCTCAGGTCATGATCCCAGGGGTCCCATATCAGGCTCCTTGCTCAGCAGAAAGCCTGCTTCTCCCTCTACCATTTCCTCTGCTTGTGTTCCCTCTCTCCTTGTCTCTCTTTCTCTCTCTCTCTTTGTCAGATAAGTAAATAAAAATTTTTAAAAAATAATAAAGTCTTTTTTTAAAAAGATTTTAATTATTTGATACACAGACAGACAATGAGAGAGGGAATACAAGCAGGGGGAGGAGAGGGAGAAGCAAGCTTCCCACCGAGCAGGGAGCCCGATGGGGGCTTGTTCCCAGGACCTTGGGATCAGGACCTGAGCCCAAAGCAAATGCGTAATGACTGAGCCACCCAGGCACCTCTAAAATCTTTAAAAATAGGGCGCCTGGGCGGCTCAGTGGGTTAAAGCCTCTGCCTTCAGCTCAGGTCATGATCTCAGGGTCCTGGGATAGAGGCCCACATCGGAGCCTGCTTCCTCCTCTCTCTCTGCCTGCCTCTCTGCCTACTTGTGATCTCTCTGTCAAATAAATAAATAAAATCTTAAAAAAAAATAAAATAAAATCTTTAAAAATAAAATCTTAAAAAAAAAAAAAAAAAAAAAGCCTGTAGGGCTCCTGGATGGCTCAGTTGGTTAAGTGTCTGCCTTCAGCTCAGGTCCCGATCTGAGGGTCCTGGGATCAAGTCCTGCATTGGGTTCCCTGCTCCATGGGAAGTCTGCTTCTTCCTCTGCCCCTCCTCCCACTCATTCTCTCAATCTCTCTCTCCCTCAAATGAAATCTTAAAAAAAAAAAAGGCTGATTTCCTCTTTGACAATGATAAAGATTCATCTTTCAGTGATCTTTTTTTCTGGTATTCTTATGATTTCATGTTTTGTAGTTAAATCTTTTATTCCTCAGGCATGTGTTTTGGTGTTAAGAACTCTGGCTAAGGGGCGCCTGGGTGGCTCAGTTGGTTGAGCGACTGCCTTCGGCTCAGGTCATGATCCTGGAGACCTGGGATCGAGTCCCACATCGGGCTCCCTGCTCAGCGGGAAGCCTGCTTCTCCCTCTCTCACTCTCCCTGCTTGTGTTCCCTCTCTAACTGTGTTTCTCTCTGTCAAATAAACAAAATCTTTAAAAAAAAAAAAAAAAAAAAGAACTCTGGCTAAGGGGCACCTTGGTGGCTCAGTCAGTTAAGCATTTGCCTTCAGCTCAGGTCAAGATCCCAGGGTTCTGGGATCGAGCCCCAAATGGGCTTCTTGCTCAGCAGGGAGTCTGCTTCTCCCTTTGCCCCTCCCTCCTGCTCATGCTCATTCTCTCTCTCTAATAAATAAAATCTTGAAAACAAACAACTGTAGCTAAGGGAGGAGGAGCCAACCCCATGCCTTTCTGACCTTTACTTTCTTGCCATCGATCTCAAGAGAGCGCACGGTGAAGTCGACCCCAATTGTGTTCTGCTGTGTCTCTGTGTAGACCCCAGATTTGAAATGCTGCACCACACATGTCTTCCCCACATTGGAATCCCCAATGAGGATAATCTTGAACAAATAGTCAAAATTCTCATCTGCTGCCCTGGATGAGCTGGAGAATTGCATGACTCCTGCCACCAAATAACGGACCTAGAAGAAAAGAAGGAACCCAGCATCTCTTTAGTGAGCTAAGCACTGTTCCATCAGGTGCTCGGCACTGTTCTAGGCTCTTGGAGTGTAAGACAGGACAAGAGAAAGGGAGGTATTCATTCATAGCACTCACGTTCTTTTGGGAGAAGGATAGTAACTCGTCAGTACAAGGGACCTGTACCTACATGCCCACACCTGGCTTATGTGGCTTGGCATTACTTTAAAATGAAGAGGCTCAGGGCACCTGGGTGGCTCAATTGATTAAGCAACTGCCTTCAGCTCAAGTCATGATCCAAGAGTTCTGTGATCTAGTCCCACGTCGGGCTCCCTGCTTAGCAGGAAGTCTGCTTCCCTCTCTGCCCCTCACCCCACTCTCGTGCTCTCTCTCATTCTCCCTCAAATAAAATCTTAAAATAAAATAAAATAAAATGAAGAGGTTTAACTGCTATTCTCTTTTGGGCCCATCACACAAGTGGACACTTATCAGAGGATAGCACTGACTAAAATCTTAGTCACTGAGGAAGGGAAGTGCCCCATGCTCTGTCTAGGGCCCCTGAGCAGGATAGCAGAGGAGATATCTACGGGAATGTTCTACCCGTCATTCATAGGCTGGAGGCCACGGCTCGCTGCCATCCTAGCTTCCTTCTCACAGGGAGGAAAACTCCCAGCTGCAGGAGGCAGACTGTCCAGGCAGCCAGCAGCAAGGACTGACAAGATGTGACAGAGAAGTCAGTTTGGGAAGAGGGACATGGCTTTTTTCTTCTGGTTTTCTTGACCAGGAATTTATGATTTCAAGAATGTTCAAAATAAAAACTATGTGGAAGACCTGGTGGGCTTAAGTCGGTAGAGCACATGATTCTTGATCTCAGGGTCATGAGTTCAAGTCCCACATTGGATATAGAAATTAATAAATAGACTTTTAAAAAAAAGTCCTAATGGGGCGCTGGGTAGCTCAGTTGGTTAAGCCACTGCCTTTGGCTCAGGTCATGATCCCGGAGACCCAGGATCGAGCCCCATATCAGGCTCCCTGCTCGGCAGGAAGCCTGCTTCTCCCTCTCTCACTCCCCCTGCTTGTGTTCCCTCTCTAGCTGTGTTTCTCTCTGTCAAATAAAATCTTAAAAAAAAAAAGTCCAAATGAAAACTATGGTTTTCAAGTGTTTATGGCATGTTTTACTATAGGCTGGGAAAGAACTTAAAATTTCTAATGACAGTGTTTCCCGAACTATGTCACAACTATCCAGAGGAGGTAAGTAGAAAGATCTATTGCTAGAGCTCATCTGAGATCTGCCAAATATAAAGATAGCGCCCCCCCCCCCAGGCACGCACTCCCCAGGTGATTCTGATGACCATCCCGTTTGGGGAGCACTGACCAACACAAATCATTCACCCGAAACTTTGTTCCCATCGCAGCATTTCTGCTTCAGTATCTACCTGTACTTTGATATCTTTGATGACAGGGAATTCACTACCTCCTGCAAAAATCCATTTAGCTTGTCCAGCTCTAACTTAACATGGGGTTGAACTCATCTCCCTGGGGGTTCCATCTGTCGCCCCTCAGGCTGTGCCAGGACTTGGCAGGTTCCTGCTTCACATGACAGCCCAGCAGAAATCTGAGGCAGCTAACACAGCCCCTCAAGGCAAATATCCCTGGGCCTTTCAACTCTTCTTCACATGCTGCTGTGTTGGGACTCCTCATCCAACGTTTCAGAAAAATACATAAAAATTTCTCCCATTTGATGATTGAATTTGACATGCTTCATGTGGCTCGCTCCTGCTTTATGATACCCTTCTCCATTTCTTCCACTTTCATTTTTTGGTTTTCTCTCAAGTCTGAAAAGGACAAGTCTGTGTCATCACACAAAGTAATAAGCACACAGATGAGGCAGCTGGGTGGCTCAGTGGTTGAGCCTCTGCTCAGGTCCGGGTTTGAGGCCGGCATCAGGCTCCCTGCTGGGCAGGGAAACCTGCTTCTCCCTCCCTCACTCCCCCTGCTCCTGTTCCCTCTCTAGCTCTTTTTCTCTCTGTCAAATAAATAAAATCTTAAAAAAAAAAAAAGAAGCACACAGATTCATAATCTGTATGTGAAAACCCTGGGCTTTAAACGCACGAGGAAGGGTCCCAATACCTGTCTCGGTTGCCTCTGAAATCACCTATGGCAAATGACCCAGCAGACAAAACACACAATGAAACCACTTTTTTCCTTCTGGCTTTTCAAATAAAGAAGGCCATTCCTCTTCCGGTGTCATATCACTGTAACTTGAGCAGGGACCTTACTTTCCCCTTCCCCCTTCCCTAAGCAAGTCCTCCCGGGTTTTGCTATAAGTCCTCTTTACCTTCCCGGCGGCCCCTGCAAGGAGAAACGAGCAGTGCCGCCTGCTCGATGCCCTCCATCCCACACTCTGCAGCCTTCACCTTCCTGGTTCACCTGTTGCTTACCTGGGTGGCTCGCTCACCTCTGCCAGAAGGTAACGTTTACTTTATTCTCCTAGTTTTCCTTCCCGGCCCTGCGCGCCTGCCTTCCTCCTGCCTGGCGGGCGTGGTGGGAGCTGTCGTTCAGTCCCCAGGTGTCGGGCTTGGCGACCTGAGAAAGTGAAAGGAAAGTGCGAGCCCTCCCACCGCCTCCGAGCCCTGCGCGGAGCTCCGCTTGGTACAAAGCGGACGGTGAGGCGCCGCCGGCCAGCGCTCCCCACGCGCTCAGCTGGCCCTCCCCAACATTCCTCACCTAGCAAAGGCGAACGCAAAGGTCTAGCCTCTTAGCTATTCAGCAGCCCTGTTCCTTCCTTGTACTCATCTCCTTTTTTGCAGCCCTTGGCCCCGGTTTTCCTGGGGTTCCTCTTTGGCTGGGGTGGGTGGGGACGGCTAGTTGAGAGGGGGTCAAAGGTCAAGGCTTGAGTCTTTCTAAGGAGCCAGGGACGGAACGGAGGCGACCCAAAAAGAAGATTAAAACAAAACAAAATGAAACGAAACAAAATACACACAAAAAAACAACTCTAAACTTGCATGGGAAGAAAGAGCTGAAAAACATTTGTTTTACTTCCTCAAAAAATCTACTGAGAATGAAGGTTAATTTCTAGGTCTGAGAAAACCTGGAGTTTATCAGTCTCCTGCCAGCAGTAGAAACAGAAAGCTGAGGTGAGTTTGCCTTAGAATCTGGAGGAGTCACCACTTGTCATATCTTAGGGACTAGATTTTCTCTGTGATGCAGAATGCGAGCTGTAGGCAGTTAAGCTACCATGTGCAAAATGGAAACATCAGATTGATAAAATACTTAAACTGGTATAGCGTTTTCAGACTGTGGGCTGAGACCTGTTAGTGAGTCATGAAATCCATTTTTGTGAGTGGCAACCAGCATTTTTTTTTTAAGTCTCCATGCCCAGCGTGGGCCTTTACCTCACAGCCCTGAGCCTGAGAGTCTGCGGGTCTGCCCTGCGCTCTCTGCCGGCTGAGCCAGCCAGGTGGCCCGCAACCATTTTTACAGAAGAAACCAGGACAAAATTTCAGAATGTATCTCATGCAGTGAGGCTAAGTACTGCTTTGTACACTGTTTGGGTCAGTTGAGTCCACGCAAGCATGGACCCAAGTGGGATAAAATGTATCTCTTACTGTGGGTTGAGGCTTTCAGGAACCTCTCTTTTGAGTCATAAACCCAGTGCTGGCAGGTAGAGCAAGAAAACAAAGGCATTGCCAAGTGCTGCCAAGCTACAGGCAGACGTCTGCCAACTGAAAAAGAAATACAGGTCAAGCTCCTTCACCCTGTATGGGCGGGAGGCAGGAAGGAAGACCCGTTGGATGCTCATGTCTGTGAGGTGAGCTGTCAAAATGGTTTCTTCTGGGAATGGTTACTGGGGAAGGAAAAATAAAAGTCAGCTGACTCAGCCCTAGCACTTGGAGACGTTGGAGAACAGCTAGAAGGAGAAATCAAATAGTAAAATGACTAGGGCGCCTGAGTGGTTCAGTCAGTGAAGCGTCTGCCTTAGGTTCAGGTCATGATCTCAGGGTCCTGGGATTGAGCCCTAGGGGCAGGCTCCCTGCTCTCCCTCTGCCCTCAGCGCCCCCCATGTTCTCTCTCTGTCTTACAAATAAATAAAATCTTTAAAAAAATCAAGTAGTAAAATGTCTAGTTAGTTATGGAATATGAGAAAGAGAGATTCTGCTCCCCCGTTCTGACTTTCTCCACCAGACCCTCTCCGCCAGCATGACTATGAGCACAGAGAGCATGGTGTGGGCTTCTTCACTTGAGTGGTAATGACCCAGGTTATATACTTATTTTATTTTTTAAAAGATACTATTTGAGGGGCGCCTGGGTGGCTCAGTTGGTTAAGCGACTGCCTTCGGCTCAGGTCATGATCCCGGAGACCCGGGATCGAGCCCCACATTGGGCTCCCTGCTCGGCAGGAAGCCTGCTTCTCCCTCTCTCACTCCCCCTGCTTGTGTTCC
>PITA01010946.1:0-69252 GCA_004023965.1 Spilogale gracilis | reverse complement strand
GAAAAAAGAAAACGGAGAGGAGGAAGCAAGAAAAGACACCCCTGCCAGAGTGGGGCCCGGTGATAAGATTTATATGGTACAAAGCTGTTACAGGGTAAAGAAAGGGTTATCAAGGGTGAATGAAGAGGTCAAAAAGCAAAGCCCAACCTATATGACCCCCAAGACCAGTACTTATATAATATAGAAGTAAAGACAGTTAGACAGGCACACTGATAAACTAGAGTGGGAAGGTGAGCGCAGACATTCCTTGTGGGCAAGGAATGCGTTTTAGACGCTGCAGAGTTTATCTTGCTGTTATTGTTGGAGGAGCCCACTTTCAAATGATATAGGGGGATTGGAACTGGTTGTATATAGGGGTAGTATTGAATAGGGATGTGGTGCTGACTTGGAGCTTGTATGTACATGTACACGTAAAAGAAAGAATAAAGGAAAGAGGAGATAAGAAAGGGAGAAACAGAGAGGGCTAACAGGGAAACAAGAGGGAACAACAAAAGCAGAAAATACAGGGGTGTGTTTGAATTTCAGGGTAAAAAGAGAAAGAAAAAAAGAAAAAAATAGAAAAAAGAAAAAAAATTTAAAAAGAATAAAAAATATATATATATATATAAAAAGTAAAAAATGTTATGGGGTGTTGTATTGGGTATCCCATTGTGATAAGAAGGGGGATAAAAATTGAAAGAAGAAAAACCGTGAGAGTGTAAAATTAAGCTTAAAGTGTAAGCTTTAAAAGTAAAACTAGAAAAAAGTTTAAAAAAGTAAGTGAGGTGGAAAATTTATCAATGAATTGTAGAGTTTTTGGTACTTGTAGTCAGTGCCAGGAGTTTAATAAATTGCCTTTCCCCCGATTTGGGGTTTTGCATTGGAATGTTGTCCTCCTGAGCTTCTGGCGTGCTTTCTGGGGGCGGGGTGTGTCGTTCCCCTTCAGTCCTTCTACCTAGGCTGAGTCTCTCGGCCCCCCTGCTAGAGGCCTGTCTCAATGGCAACCAGACTATCAGGCTGCAATTCTCTGGTAGCGGAGCGTAGTTCTTTTGCGTCTTTTTTCAGCAGTTGAGGAAGTCAAGTCGGAGCAGGATGTCTGTGCCCAGACCTCCCTCCCAGAGGGAGCCTCTACACAGGGAGGGGCTCTTTCCAGCCTCCCAGTTGGCAGTCTGTCACAGCCGGGCTAGTGCAGATGTTGTATTGATTTCTGCCCCCGTCCCTGCTTGTCATTTCACTCCCGCACCTCTAAGCCACAACTCCTTTTGGATCGCACGACTTTGTCTGCCCCCAGGGACCTGGGGCCTCTCCGGTCCCACGAAAGTTTGTAAAAAACGTTTTCCCCTGGGGGGGTCTACACGCGGCCCACGGTGTGGAGAGAAACGGGAGAGATGGGCAGGATAGAATCCACTCCCGCTGCTTTCTTGGCAGCTGTGGTGGCTCAGGCGGAGGCAGGCCTGGGCGGCTGCGTGCGCGCCGGGGCCGGCGCCAGCGGGGGGGAGGGAGTCCGGGCAGCGGGAAAAGAAAGAAAATAAAAGATTTTAAAAAGTCTCCTTGCCTTGCCCTGGGCTTAGCTGTGTTTAGCTTCTTTCTAGCCCCGATTCAGGCCGTAATCTGCTGTTATTCCTCACTCACAGAGCACTTTCGTTTTGGGGTATTTGTTTTCAATGGTTCAGCTCTGCGGGCTTCCTCTCCCACTCCCCTGTCTCTGGGGGCAAGCCTCCAGACCCTCCAATTTGTTTCTACCTTTTTGCCGATGTTCTTTGTCTCTCGTGGCGGTCCAGAAGTGGGAAATATCACATTTCAGGCTGGTTTCATGGGTGTTCGTGGTGGTCTTGTAATGGTTTTTTTGCTGGAATCGAAATAACTTTTAAATTAATCAGAATATATAAGATAGAGGGTTACCTAATTAGGGATTTCTATAATTCCTCTATAAGGAATGTCTTTAATTGTTAGCCAGCACCGCTGTGAGCAGTGCTACCTTTAACTACTACTATGTTCATGTATTTCTCCTTGTCCCTGAAAGATGTGGCTGAGCACAGTTCAGGCAGACTTTCATCCTTCTGCTTCTTACTCCACAACTTAAATGTGCATTGAACATATTTCAAAGGCAATCATTTAGTAGAAATTTTAATTGGCACTATAGGCAGAAGTTGTCAGTGTTCATGGCATTGTATATATTGAGGAAACAACACTTTCTTTTGAAACAGAAAGGATGGAAATTTTTTTTCCAATGAAAATTTCTTTTAGAATTGCTTTTATGAGTTAAAATTATTTATGCCTACGATTATGTGTATTTATTAATATATTGATAGAATGGTGCAATTTATAGATGAAGGCAATACAGTATTATGAATGGACTTTACAGTCAAACAGGCAAGTGTTCAAATCTTGCCTTTAAATGACATTTCAAATACATGAATCGACATATGAATCTAGAATTATTTAAACTAACCAAACTGCTTCTCCCCCCATCTGTAAAATGGAGACCTACAGGAATACCACTTAATTGAAAATTTTCCATATGGTAGTTACTGACATTACTATTATTATTACTATTGTATATTCTATTTGTATCCCTCACTATTCCACAGCACATTGTTTATAGCTCTAGTTTAACTCTTTTTTCTTAAACATGTTTATTTACTTATTTGACACACAGGGAGAGATCACATGTAGGCAGAGAGGCAGGCAGAGAGAGAGGAGGAAGCAGGCTCCCCGCTGAGCAGAGAGCCCTATGTGGGACTTGATCCCAGGACCCTGAGATCATGACCTGAGCCGAAGGCAGAGGCTTAACCCCCTGAACCACCCAGGTGCCCTCTAGTTTAACTCTTATCATATTGCTATGTCTGTCTCTTCTCTCCGAAATAAATACAGAACATAATGTAGGTGCACTCAGGTATTTGTTAAATGAAAAATAAGATGTGAGATAATATAAATCTATCTCTATAAATATATATATGTCTATATATATGTCTATATATATAAATCAAGTAGGGAATACATATAAATCAAGTAGTGAATATATGTCATTCTTATTTTGACTATAAAGGTACAAATACAGAACAAAAATTTTCTATATTTGAATATATATTTTATTTAAAAGAACTACAAAACTGGCAGGCTAACAACAAATAGTATTTAGATTTAGTACTGCCATATTGTTATATTTTAATTAAATATGTTTCAGATCATACTGCACTATTTGATAACTTTAAGCATTTTAAAATATGACAGAAATTGCTTTTTAAAAAAATAGTAGTCAGTACCAATGCATATGTACAGATAGCTGGATAAAGAACAGAGAAAAAGATCTTTACAGTAAGAATGACTTGGATTCAAGTCAAATTTTCTAACTTTGACATATACATGAATGAAGATGGAGTACAGAAGAAAGGCATAATAAGAAACAATAAGGGAAGGTTGATGCAAGAACATGAAGAGGGATAAGGAAACAAAAATGGAAAGAAAAAATTAATAAGGGAGATGAAGTATAGGTAGGACTGAGCTGAAGATATGGGCTGTGAACAGTAGGAAAAACAGTAAAATAAGAGGAGATATATTTTTCTCATGTTATCCAGAACCACTATAGGCAACTAGCCTTTGTAAAGTGGAAAACAAAATTCAAATCCAAGGGGAAATCAATTTATGCTGCTTTTGTCCCTTTTTTGTGTGTGTGCTAAACAGTTTGAGAGTCATTGTTTCTTTTGTTTTGGCAGAGATATTAGAGACTTCGAATATGGCAAAAGAGGTTTAGAAATTGCATGAGAGTAAGAATGAAATTGAAGGGAGGCAAAGAGATCCTGAGGTGGGAAGAGAATAGAGCCATGTTTTCATGTAAATACCCTCTATTGCACTAAAACATAGATTATATATGTCTACACTTGTGTGAGTGAGGTTTGGGGGGAAATTCAGGAGATAGGAGCTGGAGATAGGAGTTCCACATCTAGAATGATATGGTAGAGTGTCATACCAGCAGGGTAAGGACTATGTGATGGTTCACAAATGGTCAAATATAACCAGCAGTGATTTTGAAAAACACTATTCCACCAGAGAGGGGACAGACTTTCAATGAATCATACTGAACAAATCTAAGTAAGATTGGACACCGAAGTTGACATCCAGCTTAAAGGGACTGGAGATAGGTACACATATGAAGACTCAAATGGTGTGAGTCAGCTTTTTCTACAGATGAATCAGTCATTCAAACAAAGGAAAACTGATTTCTTAGAAGAGTAAATCCTAATTTTCTTTATTGCCATTTGGTAGTAGTTATGAGTAACATAGTTCCCTCTAGAAATTTTTAAATCCGTTCATCTTTTCCCATTTCTTTTTGCTCAAGAACCCAGCTTTAGTCATTGCAAGAAGACAGGATGACCCACTCCTATCTTATGCAAAGTGACTCAGCAAACAGCCGTTACTTCAATCTCTCAGGAAGTTGGGCTCAAGAGCGAATTCAGTTTTCAGAGACAATTCACCTTGTGGCTGTTTTTCTAAACAACTATGTTAACAGACAGAGTCTTCCAGTGTAACTGATTTTGCTTGTTTGCTTTTAAAGATTTATTTATTTATTTGAGAGAGAAAAAAAGAGAAAGTGTGAGTGGGAAGGGTAGAGGAAGAGGGAATCTCAAGCAGACTCCCTGCTGAGTGTGGAGCCCAGACCAGGGGAGGGGGGACTCAATCCCAGGACCCTGAGATCACTACCTGACCCAAAAACAAGAGTCAAGAGTCAGATGCTTAACTGACTGTACAACCCAGGTGCCCTCACTGCATATGATTTTGAAATTTCATGTGATCTTATGTCTACAGATAGTATTTGGATATATTCTGTCCTAGATACATTTACCTGCTGTTTGCTCTTAGAACAGATTGGGTATACTGGCAGGAAATTCTTCTATACATCAGTATTCATAGTCTATCGACAAAACCTGAATGATAATAAAATCACTTTTTCTAAATGATTTCTTAACCTTTAAAATACTTTTCACTGAACAGAAATTCTCAATTGATTAAATTTAAATGAAATCATGGTTAACATGACTCCATTTTAATAAGAAACATTTTATTGGAATATATAATGTATACCAAAAATGCAGAGATCAAAATTATCAAGAAGTGAAGTGACTCACTTATCTTCTCTCCCTTACTTTATCTGTCTGTCTCTCTCTCTCTCTACACACACACACACACACACACACACACACACACACACACACATAATATCAATACAAATCTGATATATAAAACCATTCTCTCTTGCAGAATACAATAAAAATATAACTTTGTATTTTCTACCATAAACAATGAAAATGTATTTGGTGTGGGAAATTAAAGACTTTCCCTTGCCCCCTGATGAAACCTAGACTCTGGCTGAGACTCTCCACAAAAATATATAAATATTACATATTTATATATAAATTTATATATAAATATAGATAGATAGATAGATAGATATTTAAAGATTTTATTTATTTATTTGAAAGAGAGAGAGAACACAAGCAGGGGGAGCTGCAGACAGAGGTAGAGGGGGAAGCAGGCTCCCTGCTCAGCAGAGACTCTGATGTGGGACTTGATCCCAGGACTCTGGGTTCATGACCTGAGCGGAAGGCAGATGCTTAACTCACTGAGCCACCCAGGCGGCCCAGCTCTCCACAATTTTATCTTTCTGATTATTCTTTGATATTAAAATACCTTCAGTTACTTTGAACTGTAAAAAATCCAGTTAATTTGGCATTCCTAATTTTATAGTCACAGAAAATAATAAAAACTGTGAACTAGTTTTAGCATTTGAATTTCTCCCCTCCCACAGCCAGGGACACAGTGGGGAGAGGCTTCCCTGTTTTGTTCGGCATTTAGTATGTCCTCTATACTGCTCCATAACTGCTTGGTTCAAACTTTATTAGATCATCAGGTTTAAGCTCAGGGTATCAGAAATGGAGCAAAAAGTACGGTCTTAATGGCAGTGGGTATATGTGATTTCTGACTTGGTCGTTTGTGTTATTTCTTGGGTCATTCAGAGATCCTTCCACCTGCCCACTCCTACCACAACTCTGCATAGCTGTGGTGCATCTCTTCCAAATGAATATTCTTCCTGCACTTCTACTTTTCCTTCAATCCATGTCCTGCAGAACTGTACAGGCAATCTTCATGGGCAGTCTTTACAATGGCTCTAGACTCTCTTTCCCATACATTTTTAAGCATGAGCTGGGAGGGTTTACTTCCAAAATATCCTCTACCTGCCTCACTGTCTCAGGGCAGTAGCCCCGTCTCCTGTTCTTGTTAACCTTTCGGCCATGTTTCCAGAGAGCAGCTCAATGTGCTCTCTTAAATACTGGGGATGAGTCTCAATCTACCTGATAAAGCTCTTCGGAGCTCCTGTGAATGGACTTGAAGTAATGGGAAGGGGACTGGGAATCACAGCATAAATGAAACACTTTCCAAAAGAGAAAACAAAACCAAACTGAACCATTTCCACAAACTTTCCTTTTCACTGAATCTGATTCTGCCTTCTGTATCTGTCAGGGGTCCCCATAAGAAAGGTCTTCCTGCCATAAAACAATTTTCAAATGTTTATTTTGAAACCCTTCATTTTGTTTTGTCATCTTACTTCCTTGAAACCTCTATTGTATCATGAGACCTTGGTATATTATTATTATACAGAACCTATTCTTCTTCACTTCCCTAAATATGTATTATGATCATTTCCCCCATGTTAATAAATACTCTTCTTTCATAAAATTTTAATGGCTGTAGATTATTCCTGTCTATGAATGCACCATATTTTATATAAAATATTGTCTTCTTTGGACAAAATGTCTATGATTATTTCTCCCCAATTTTTACTACGGTTAACAAACTACTACTAACAAACTCTTCATGGAAACATTCGTATTTATTTCCTTAGGATAAATTCTTAGAAAGAATTGCTGAGTCAAATGTATGTACATTTTTAAGAGTTTTAGTATATACTGCCAAATTGTCCTCTGGAAAATTTGTCTCAGCAACAGTGTATGAAAGTTCCTGTTTAATTTACAGTTGGCAATAATACATATGTAATTTCTTTAGTCTTTCTCACTTGATGAATAAAAATTAAATCTCACTGAGAATTTATTTTTATTACCAGTGTAATATTATTACTATATATGTGTATACATACATGTATTAGACATTTTTATTTGATAGAAAATTGCTCATTCTTTACCCATTTTATTAGCACATTTATTTATTTATTTATTTATTTATTTATTTATTTATGTTTAAATACTAAGGGCATAAAAACCTTGGCTTTCCGTATCAGTCAGAACCCAGTCAAAAAATAGAAGCCATGCTGGCTATTTCAAACAGAGAGAATTTAAACCTGAAATAGGGTATAAAGTTTTGTAACCTATGAGGAACCAAAAGGAGAGGGGAATGCTAGAGGAATTAAAAGGATGATAGGATATTACCGAGATGAGAAAGGCATAAAAGGCCCGTGAGCAGGAGCCATGAGCTTGCACCTGCTGCTGCTTGGTTGTAGGTACAGCTGCAGCAGCTCCCGCTCCAAAGTGGCACTGACACCGCTGGGTAGAAACCTTCAGAGAGGGCGTTCTTACTGAGGCTGTGCTTCCATGGCTGCTAGAGGCCATGATTATCTCCCTGCCACTATCAGTAGTGCCAAAGTCACCAACTGCTGCCACTTGCAGAGCCAGACAATGAACATGCATTTTCCTTCTCCCTACCTTTTAGTATTTATTCTCTTTCACTGACAAAAGATAATAATAATAATAATAATAATAATAATAATAATAACAACAGCTAGCTATGGAGTCTTGGGAAATGAGTTTAAGGGTCTGGCTACAGAACTACAAAGCAGCATACAGAAGGCAAGGACCAATGTGAGACCAGAAGACAGATGACAAACAATCTGTATAGTGTTTATAAATTAGAGTATTTGCCAAGGTTGTCATTCGCTTATCTTTTTGTATTATAACATAATAGAAAACATGTAGGAGTTTTGTGAACATGCAGAAGTTTGAATTTTAATTATTAAAAATTTTATCACTTTCTTTTGTTTTCTACCATTGGTATTTTGATTAAATATATTCTATGTATAATTACATAGGCAAATATAAATATATATATTAATCTCCCCTAATATGATCTAAATGTTTATAAATTTATATTTAAATTTTAATCTTTCTGAGTATTTATTTGTGCATTCCTTCTGTCTTCCTTCTACTTTTTTTCTGTAAGTGGCAAACTAATTGTTTAAGCATTCTTTATTCAATAATTAAATCTTTCTCCAACAATTATAAATTCTACCTCCAGAGAACTGTCTAATCTGCTGGCTCTAATTTCTCTCTTACACTTATTCTGCCACCCTCTAATTAAGCTTTGGCTGATCTTTCAAGGCCACTAATTTTTTATTATGAACACGAACCTTATTTACCTTACTAAATCCAAATTTCAATTCTCAGTTCTCCTCTTACCTGCTGCAACACCATTGTTTGTTATCTCCCGTTCTTCTTAATGTTTCCACTTCTAGTTTCCTAGAGCTCAGCTCTTAGACTTCTTCTCTTCTGTTTCTACATTTACTTTCTTGATGATTTTGTCCAGTGTTTGGTTTAAATACATCTACATAGAGATTTATATTTCCATTCCAGAACCCTCTCCTATATTTCAAAATTATATATTCAGATACCTATTTGACATCATTTGCATATCTAAGGAATATCTCCAGTCTAATAAAATAAAACCAAAATACCTTATCTTTGGTTCTAAACAGGCTTTTCCTATAATCCTTCTTATCTCCATAAACAGTAATTACATTGGGTTGCTCAAAACTAATGCCCTGGATTCACCTTAGTTCCTCCTCTAGTTCTCTGAGAGCCACATCTAGTCAATGATAATATACCACCAGTTTTCTACTTAAAATTCATCAAAAATTCGCCATTTCTACTGTCACCATCTTAATCAAAGCCACCAGCACCTTTTATTTGGATTATTTCTAAGGCTTCTTAATACATCTCCCTGATCTCATTATTTTCCCTCTATATTCAATTCCCAGCACAATAACCAAATCACAGCTTTTAATATACAGACTGAACCATGTATTTGCCTCTGTTCATAGCCATCTAAAAGCTCATTCTGAGGAAAATCTCTAGAATCCTTATGATATTCTTCAAGAGCATTCACTGTGTCACCATCCTGGTCTCACAGCAGGAAGTAATGGCTTTTTCTTCTGTTTAAGTCACAATGGTCCACTTGCTTGTCTTCAAATCTGCCAATCATAGTCATTTCAGGGCACTTTCACTTTCCTTCTGTATGGAATGATCGTTCCTATTACTCACTCCTTCATCTTTCTCAATTTTTCTCAAATTTTGTTAATTAAAAGTTAGGACTTTTTGACCATTCTATTTAAAATTGTCACCCCAGGGCTGGCACTCTATAGTTCCCTTGCCATTTTTTTTCTTTCACTGCACTTAACAACACCTCAAATACATCATATTTTACTTATTTATTGCCTGCCTATTCAACTAGATAGCAAGTTTAATGAGGGTTTTTCATGAGGAGATGGGGATAAGGGAGATATATTTTGTTTATTGCTTTACCTTCATTGCTCAGAATGGTGCCTGGCACTTATATGATCCTTAATAAATATTTGTTTAATTAATGATTTAAAAGCTTAGTATATAATTGTTGTTGTGTTTCTAGACTATGTTCTAAAAAGTAATAAAATTTACTTGTCCAAATTTGTACCAGTGCTATGTTCTAGAAATGATTACATTTTTATAGTAAACTTTAAAGTTTGGCACTTCAAACATCCTTTTAAAAAAATCAACCTTAATTTTAGAATAATTTTAGGTTTACAGAACAATTCTAAAGATAGTGCACAGGGTTCCTAATACCCAACACCCAGTTTACCTGTTATTAACAGCTTATGTTAGTACACTACATTATCTTTGTTACAGTTAATGAATTATTCTTTATATATTATGACTAACTGAAGTCTATACTTTATTTAAATATTTTTAGTCTTTATCTAATGTCTTTTTTTTAATTCAAGAATCCCTCCAGGATATCACATTACATTTATTCAATTTGTCTCCTTAGGCTCTTCTTGACTATAAAAGTCAGACTTTTCTGCTTTTGATGACTGCGGTGGACTGAATGTTTATGTCCCTGAAGAATTCATAATTGAAAACCTAACCCCCAATTTGAGAGTATTAGGAGGTGGATCCTACCGGAAGTGATTAGGTCATGAGAATACAGCCCTCATGAATGAATGAGATTAGTGCCCTCATGGAAGAAACCTGAGAGAGATCTCTCACCCCTTCTGTTTCTGAAAAGATTGCAGTCTATGAACCAGGGCATGGGCTCTATCAGACACCAAATCTGATGGCATCCTGATCTTGTATTTCCCAGGCTTCAGAACTGTAAGAGATTTCTGTTCTTTACAGACTATCTGGTATACAGTATTTTTGTTATAGCAGCCAGGAGTAACTAAGACAACAACAAACTGGACAGTTTTGAGGGGTACTAGTCAGATATTTTGTAGACATTATCTTTATTGCAATCCTTCTGATTTCTTTTTAAGATTAAATTAGGGTTATAGGTTTTGGAAGGAATGACACAAAGGAAAAGTGCCATATCATGGGAACAAACTATTAACATGACTTATCACTGTTGTTAATCCAGTTCACCTGGCTCAGTTAGTGTTTGTCAGGTTTCTCCAATGTAAAAAAACTCCCCCCCTCCTGTCCATACTATAACCTTTAGAATGAAGTCACTCTACATAGTTCACATTTAAGAAGTAGAGAGCTATGCTCATTCCATTTATTTAAAGGTGGAGTATATATATAAATGGTTTGAAATTCTTCTTCATGGGAAATTTGCTTATTCTCTCCCATTTATTTATTTATTCAATCATTTATTTATATAAAGATAAATGTATGAATATTTATTTTATATTGTTTTATTTTTGTTGCTTAAACTGTAGTTAGGGCCACTGGGAAGGAACCCTACTGCCTTTAATATAATAATGGTTTTTAAAACCAAGATCTGGGCACTTGGACTCAAATATTATCCATTCATTCATTTATTCATCAATCTTTTCTTGTGCACTTCTGCCTAATATCCCAGCTGAATGTTAAAATTATCACTTCAAATTTTTAACAAAAGCTATTAAAGTTTTCATTATAATTACATATAATATGTATATATTGACGACTTAAATTAATGTATTTATAATACTGAGTAATTTCCTTCAGGATCAAAATTTTTCTCTATTTACTGAAGTCTTCTTGCTGTCCTTCAGAAACTTTTCTTTCATATCCACTCTGATTGTTAAGTTTGCCCTCATTAAAAAAAAATATACTGCTACTGTGAATGAGTTTTTTGTTCCATAACTGGTCATTGTTATATTTATTTCATAAATGGAACTTTGCTAAACTTATATATTCTAATAGCCTTTCAGGTTATTCTTTGAATAAAGAATGATAATGTTGCAAACTATTTTAGCTTTAATCTCCTGCTTTCTAATACTTACAGTTATTTCTTCACAGTGATAAAAATTCAAAAAATATTAATATAATAGTGAGAATTTTTTCTTTCTTTTTATTTTTTTTTAAAGATTTTATTTATTTATTTGACAGAGACAGAGATCACAAGTAGGCAGAGAGGCAGGCAGAGAGAGAAGAGGAAGCAGGCTCCAGAGGAAGCAGGCTCCCCGCCGCTGAGCAGAGAGCCTGATGTGGGCCTCAATCCCAGGAGCCTGAGATCATGACCTGAGCTGAAGGCAGAGGCTTTAATCCACTGAGCCACCCAGGCGCCCGAAAATTTTTTCTTCTTATTTGTGTCTAAATCTTACTAAAAAGAAGATACTAAAATGAAAGGATACTCTGATATGGTAATACAAACTTGTCAGTCTATGGTAAAAAAAATAGGACTTATGCAGTGATGGACACTTTAGATGTAATTCTGATAATGTTAGCGATTTTAAGAAATCACCTAGAAAAGGAAATGTCAAAATGCCATAGGACCTACTCCAGGTAAATTGATTATCACAAAAACTTTATCACAATCCTTAAATTTTAAACCACGTATCAGTTTTCATCAGGATGTTACTAATGTAACTATATATTTCTTTATATTTAAAACTAACTATGTATACTCATTAGGTTTATAGCTTTCTCTTTAATATAAAAGAGTACCTATTCTTTCCAATGTGGTTACCATAAAGTACAGTAATAAGTCAAACTTACCAAATTTAAAATGGAATCATATCATTTTTCATATTTTTCCTAAAACCATAGTTAAGTGCACACCTGCTTCCAACAATTTTAAATTTGTTTTCCTTTACTTTGACTGCTATTAGTAGATACATCTCTTCAAAAAAGGGTCATAAATATTTTGTTTTTATTTTAAAAATGTACTTGTGTTCTTCATTTGTTTATTTTTCCTTAAAACGGAGGCAATTAAGATTATTATGGAAGATATCTAATATTTTCTAGAAATATTAAAGCTCCTAATGGTTCAATGTGCAGAAAAATGGATAGTATCAATAATATATACTGGAATGAAAACTACTACTTATTGTTGACTTGTTCATTATGATATTGAATAATAATCCTTAGTTTGTAATTATCACCTGACAAAAAGAGGGTTTATCAATAAGATTAGTTTATGCTTAATGGAAATGTTGAATCTTGGGAGAATGTGAAGTAGGAGTGGAAAGGATTGGAAAAGACTTTTTTTTTTTAGTTATTCATTATTTTGAACAATATAGACTTACCAAAATGAAGTACTACTTCATTTGACAAAGTACAACATCCATTCATGATAAAAACCCGCAACAAAGTAGGTTTAGAGGGAAAATACCTCAACAAAATAAAGACCATCTATGAAAAACCCAGAGTTAGGATCAATCTCACTGTGCAAAAATCAGATCTTTGCCTTGTTTCCAGAAACAAGACAGAGATGTCCACTCTCAACTACTGTTATTTAGCACAGTACTGGAAGTCTTGGTCATGGAAATTGGACAACAAAAAGAAATAAAAGGCATCCAAATCAGCAAGAAAGAAATAAAACTTTCACTGTTTGCAGATCATGTGATACTCTATATAGATGAAGATACCACAAAAAAACTGTTAAAACTGAGCAGGGAGCCCAATGTGGGGGGATGAATCCCAGGACCTCAGGATCATGACCTGAACCGAAGGCAGACTTTTAACCCACTGAGCCACCCAGGTGCCCCCAGAAATTAAAGAATTAATCCCATTTACAATTGTACCAAAAACAGTAAAATACCTAGCAAAGTAGCTATCTTTGACTCAACCAAAGAGGTGAAAGACCTAAATTTGAGACCTGAAACCATAAAAATCCTAGAGGAAGAGAATACAGACAGCAACCTCTTAACACTGGCCATAGCAACTTCTTAATAGATAAGTCTCCACAGGCAAGCGAAATAAAAGCAAAAACGAACTACTGTAACTTCAAGATAAAAAACTTCTGCACAGTGCAGGAAACAATCAACAATATTAAAAGACAACTTTCAGAATGAGAAAAGATATTTGCAAATGACCTTTCTGATACAGGGTTAGTATCCAAAATCTATAAAGAATTTATAGAACTCAATACCCAAAAATGAATAATCCAATTGAAAAATAGGCAGATGACATGAATAGACATTTTCTTCATCTGGATAAAGATCTAGATGACCAATGGACATGTGAAAAGATGCTTAACATCACTCATCATCAGAGAAATGCAAATTAAAACTACAATGAGATATCACCTCATACCCTCATACCTATCAGAATGGCTAAAATTAACAACACAAGAAAACAACAGGTATTGATAAGAATATGAAAAAAGAGGAAACCTCTTGCATTGTCTTGGGAATACAAACTGAAGCAGCCACTCTGGAAAACAGTATGATGTTTCCTCAATATGATAACAACAGAACTACCCCATTGATTGCACTACTAGGTATTTATCCAAAGAATACAAAAATACTAATCTAAAGGGATACATGCCCCCTAATGATTATAGTAACATTATCTGCAATAGCCAAATTATGGGAACAGTACAAGTTTCCACTGACGAATGAATGGATAAAGAAATGGAGGAGACAAACCATAGGAGACTCTTAATCATAGGAAACAAACTGAGGGTTGCTGGAGAGGAGGTAAGGTAACTGGGTGATGGATATTAAAGAAGGCAGATGATGAAATGAGCACTGGGTATTATATAAGATTGATGAATCACTGAACTCTACCTCTGAAACTAATAATATACTGTATGCTAATTAATTGATTTAAATAAGAATGAAATCTTGCCACCTGCAAGGATATGAATAGAACTAGAGCATTATGCTAAGCAAAATAAAAGTCAGAGAAAGATAAACACCATATGATTTCACTCATATGTAGAATTTAAGAAACAAAACAAGCAAAGAGAAAGAAAAAGAAGAGGCAAACCAAGAAACAGATTCTTAATTATAGAGAACAAACATGGTTACCAGAGAGATGGGGGAAGGGACAGAGGAAACAGGTGAAGAGGACTGAGAGTTCACTTGCTGTGTTGAGCACACATAATGTATGGAAGTTTTGAATCACTTTATTTTGTACACCTGAAACTAATATTACACTGTATATTAACTAACTAGAATTTAAATTAAAAAATTAAAATTAAAAAAATTAAGTGCTTCTTCTTAATTCTACCTTTAATGAGTAGAGGGTCATCTAGAATAAACTTTAAAAGCTCATCTATTCACAATGTAACAAAGACTATTTTAAAGCTTATATATACGCTGTGATATATTCAATATGAAGGTTTATAAGTAATATTAATACCAAGAAGTATACGTAGTCAAAGGAATATTCCTGAAACTCCATCATTTCTACACTTCTTCAAAAATTTAAAACTCATCCTTATGTTAACAATTCCCCATCAACTTAAGGATTACCAGGGGCCAAGATATATTCAGGGAGAAGTTTATTTCTTTATGTAAACAGTAACTCTGTCACCTCTCCAAAAATTATCCATTGCATTTTTGTCTGAAGCTAGTGTGTCATTGGGGGATTTGTTCAGGTTGTCTTAATCTCTCCAGGCAATGAAGGGAAGATATGAGTAATGAAAAAGTTATGCTGTAAACCAGAGGTTGGCAAACTTTTCTGTAAGGGGCCAAAATATAAATATTTTAGGCTTTGTAGGCCATATCGTCTCTGTCACAAGTACTGAACTCGGCCATTGTAGCATGAAAAGAAGGCACAGATACTACATAAAGAATAACCGTAGCTATCTTCATCAAAACATTCGTAGGTTCTGAAATTGGAATTTCATATAATTCTCATGGGTCATGAAATATTTTTCTGCTTCTGAGTTTTTTAAAGCCTTTAAAAATGTAAAAACCATTCTTCACTTATAGGCTATACATAAACATGAGGCAAGATGAATTTGTTTTCTTAGCCATTTGTTTCCAAATTTCCATTAGTGACCACTGATAAAAGCCCATGAACCATGCCTCTGAAAATGGAATTTACCCAATAATTAACCAACCAATTACCAACTGATGGTAATAGACCATCATGCCATTCAAGGGATAAAATAAATCTGGTTCTGGGCAAGTGTCATCATACTGATCTTCCAAAATGTTTTCTCCTCACTTGGAAATAATTTTAGAGACTATGGATAGGATCAGAGCAACAGAGGCATTATTTCTAGAATTCTGAACAAAATGTGTTACCTTTATGTTGGAAAGGAAAGAAACCCTAAAGTGTAACAAGGATATCTCTTATTCCTCCCACCCCCACTTACTAGGGATCAATTTTCTACCTTGGAAGGTACAAAGGTACATTTCCTTGAGCAGATGAGGTAGTTATATATATATATAAAATACAATAAAAAAGAAGGTACAATATAGTTTAAGCTGATATGCCCAAGCATGTCCTCCCTTTCTCTGCCTTAATTGAATGTCATTAAAGCTTTACCCTGAGAGCACTTTGAGGTAAGCTAGGAGAAGAAGAAGAAGATTAGGTTCAGGAAGCTAGGGAGCTGCATGAAAGCATCAGGGCACATCAACTTTGAGGTAGGTATGAATATGACAGAGAGAGTAAGAAGAGGTAGAAAGACAAATTGATTTTAAAACTTTGTATACTGATTCCTTAAAAATATTCCAGATGAACACAATGTTCTATATACAGTTGACCCTTGGACAACATGGATTTGAAAAGTGCAGGTCTATTCAGACATGGATTTTTACAGCACAATACTGTAAACACACACACACACACACACACACACACACACACACATTTTTAATTTTAAGATTTTATTTATGACACAGAGAGAGAGCAGCCTTGATCCCAGGACTCTGGGACCATGACCTGAGCCAAAGACAGATGTGTAACAATGGAGCCACCCAGACGCCCCTGTAAATATATTTTCACTTAGAATTTTTTTCTAAGATCTTCTTTATTCTAGCTTACCTTTTTTTTTTTTTTTTAAAGATTTTATTTATTTGACAGACAGAAACACAGCCAGAGAGGGAACACAAGCAGGGGGAATGAGAGAGGAGAAGCAGGCTTCCCATTGAGCAGGCAGCCCGATCCGGGGGCTCGATCCCAGGACACCAGAATCATGACCTGAGCTGAAGGCAGAGGTTTAGCCACTGAGATACCTAGGCACCCCTCTAGCTTACCTTACTTTAAGAATACAATGTACAACACATATAATTGTTTCTTATCAGTAAGGCTTCTGGGCAACAGTAAGCTAAAAGTAGTTAACTTTGAGGGGAGTCAAAAGTTATACACACATTTTCTTTTTTCTTTTTTTTAAAGATTTTATTTTTTTATTTGACAGAGACACAGCAAGAGAAAGAACACAAGCAGGGGTAGTGGAAGAGGGAGAACCAGGCTTCCCACCAAGCAGGGAGCCCAATGCAGGGCTTGATCCCAGGACCCTGAGCCAAAGGCAGATGCTTAATGACTGAGCCACCCAGGTGTCCCAGTGCACATATTTTCAACTACATGGGGGTAAATGCCCCTAAACCCTGCATTCAAGGGTCAACTGTATAGTTAGAGTAGAATATTTAGGACAGAATGAATTCTACTGATGGTCAGTCTTCCCTTTTGGTCTTTGAGGAATGCATGATTTGAAACTTTAAACCTAAAAAGAAAAATCGAGTTACTTATTTCAGCTGGAAAAAAAAACAAAAACAAAAACAAAAACAAATAGAATGATGAGTAGAAACACAGTTTGTTTTGAGTAACTTAAAAGTTATTAAAAGTTTTCTACACATATGATTCATTGATCCAAAGCACCAATAAGACCCTCTAATAACTGAAAATAAACTATCATATTGAAAGTTATAAATTATCTATAAATTTTAAAATGTAAATTTTAAAACTGTCTGTCATTGGTCATTGTAAAGGAGGAAAGATTTAAATACTGCAAGAGATCATGCTGTTATGTTTATTTTATCTCATATTTACAGCTTGAAATGTACAACCTGAATATTCAGATATAATGCAAGCAGTATAATTAAATATGAACTATTTTCCATTGGTTAAAGAACTATTTTACAGATTTGATACATTTCTGACTTGTTTAACATATTCCTGGGGCTTATATTGAGTACTCTGAATGTATCTGAATAATGTACTTTACTGTGTACATACATTGAATAAAATCAATAACATGTCTAAAAATGTATAGTGCCATTCAAAATTCATGTCTTAATATAATTGACCTGAAAATAATAATTCGACATTTATCTCCCAAGCTGGTCAGCAGAGGACAGAATAAAATTGTCTACGGAAATGTTTTAATCAGTATGAATTCTCCACCCAAAACTGTGATTGGATAAAGTCCAGAATGAGTTTCTTTGTCTTCCTCATATTTATCAAATGCTGAAGTAGACTAAAAGAGCAAAAAAAATGACTTGTCATCAATGGGAAACTTAAAATTAACTATTTTTGTCATCCTGGGGTTTTTCTAAGACCTCACATTTGGCTACAGAAAAGCAAGGTGGTTTCCATCTTTTCAAGACACAATGCAGGATGTTGTTTGTTGGAATAGTTGGCCTGCCAAAATTCCTTGGCAAAGGGAAGCCTCTGGCCAGCTAACTGTGATATAATAAATGATCTGACCAGATTGTCAATGGATTGAGATCTGAAGTTACAGCCGCTTTGGGAATGGAGAAATTAGTTATTTCTCTTCGACTCCTGCCCCTAAAAATACGAAAACTCTGAAAAGTGCACCACAAATCTCTGGAGAATTAATACTGTAGCAAGTAGGGGTGTGTTTCTTATTTGTCTAATATTATGAGTCATTTATTTATTTATAAGGGAATTTTCATTATTAAACATTTATTATGTCTGATTTTAAATATAACACATGTTCATTTGGATAATATGGCAAAGTTTAAAGAAAAAATAATAGCCATCAATAATTTCACCACCCACACACATCCACTGTTAAAATTTGATAAATTAATAGCTGTTTTTTCTCTACATTTGTAGACTACATTATATGTTGTATGTGTTACTTTGTATTCTACTTTTAATAGTGTCATATTATAGCACAAGCAATTTACCAAGACATAAAAACATCCTCATAAATACTATTTAAATATTTCTAAGTAGTCAATCATAACAATTTTGGGCCATTTAATGTATCTATATACCAATATCTTTACACTTCAATATAAATTATTTTAATATCTAGATTTGCTCACAAACATTGCTTCAGTTTTCCACATTTATATTCTAAGATAACAAACTATAATCCTAATATATATGTTAAGTTGTTACCAATTTTAGTGTTCACAGTTGCTGCCCTGGTAAATTTATTCTTAAAAAGTTTAGAACTCTATATCAGGAATAAACTTTGATGATCTCCACAGAGAATGTGCATAGAACCAAGAGGTTCAGCCAACATATGGGGCATCTGAGTCTGTTCTGTGCTCTTTATGGTATCTCTTTGGTGTGGACTTCCTCTGCTTGAATATGGTTGTTTCATATACTCTTTCAGGAGAATGTTCTTCAGTTCTACTCTGTCTTGGGTAAGAAAAGTTATTTAGATAAATTAAGTTATATAAAAAAAAATTAAGTTATATAAATGTCTAGCAATTTTTGGATGGTATCCTATAAAGATGTGATATGATCTAATCACTCCTCCTCCTACAGCTCTCATACTATCTTCAATCATATGCTATGTTTTTAATCCCAGTACTTAGTTCTCAGTTTTCCATAATATTCAAACATCTCTACTAAAACTCTTATCTAGGCAAAACATAAATATATTAATTCATTCAACAAAAGTTTAATATATAACAAATGACTCTGAAATTTGTAGACAATGAGAATATAGCAGAGTACATGACATCAAAACCTTTTCTCTCATGAAGCTATTAACATGTGGAGAGAAGGGAGAAGACGTTGGATCAACAAAAATATAAGCTGAAAAAACCAGACAGTGTGACATGCTATTGATAAAGCTGACAAGATGGCTACTTAATATTGTATGTTCAGAGAAGGCACCAATGAAAACGTGACAGTTAGTCTGAGATCTCAGTATCATAGAGGAGACAGCCTTCTGAAGACCAGAAGGACCAGTCCTTCAGAGAGAAGAAGGAGCTAGTGCAAATTTTTTAAGGTATGGAGTAGCATGCTATGTTCAAAGAACATAAAGAGGTACTGTATGGTGACTAATATAACATAATTTAAAAAATGTATGACAATCTTGGTAAATTAGGGAACAAATATGGAAAACAGATAATAAGGGAAAAAGAGGGATTAGATATGATACAAATATATGTTACATTGAGAATTTAGATTTCATTCCATTTGTATGAAGAATCCATTGGAAGGTTTTAAATCAATCATATGATATAAGAGCTAGCAATACAATTTTGTTTTCTTCATTATGGATGGCTTATAGGAACTTAAGAGTAAAGACAGGGCATTAAAAAGGTACAAACTTCCAGTTATAAAATAAATAAGTCATTAAGATGAATAGTACAGCACAGGGAATATAGTCAATAATATTGCAATAACTTTATATGCTGACACATGATAACTACCCTTCTCATGATAAGCATTTCATATTGTATGAAATTATCAAATCACTATGTTGCACAAAGGAAACTAATATGCCAAATATTCTTTAATTACAGTTTTTGAAAAATTATATAAAGCACACACAAAAAGTAGAGAAAGGGAGAGTATTTACCAGTTGCGGCAGACAACAAACACAAAAAAGAGTATGGAGAATGGCTTAGACTTGTTTTGCAACAGTGGGAATGAAGAGAAAAGGACAGATATGAGACATGTATTTAAAGACAGAAAATGAACTAATGGATTTAGTTCATTAGAAGATGAACCTAAAAGGAGGACTTTTTTTGGCCAAAAATTTGACGATTTGTGTGCTTTTTTTTATGGAATGGAAAAGACTGAGGGTAGACCAAGTTTGAAGAGATAAACTGAAGAGTCTATTTTGGATGTTCTAACTTCTAGATGTCAAGATGCTATCCAAATGGAAATGTTGAGGCAGCTTAATAAATAACTCTGGAAAATTGAGGACAGGTAAGTACAGGAAATAATGGAAATGAAGACTTTGGAATTATCTTCTGATAAATAACATCTGAATACATGAAGTAATAAGATATGTTATCTACTGCAACCAAACGTAGTTCAAATATTCCTCTAACTTCCAGTTTATGCCTTTGTATTTGGTTTGTTCAGTATTCACATAGACAACACATCCAACTCCTTATCTTCAGATATTTGGCCTTTTCAATACCAGTGATCTTTTTTTTTTTTAAAGATTTTATTTATTTGACAGAGAGAAACACAGCCAGAGAGGGAACACAAGCAATGGGAGTGAGAGAGGGAGAAGCAGGCTTCCCGCCAAGCAGGGAGCCCAATGTGAGAGAGGGAGAAGTAGGCTTCCCACCAAGCAGGGAGCCCAATGTGAGACTCGAGCCGAAGGCAGTCACTCAACAAACTGAGCCACCCAGGCGCCGAATACCAATGATCTTTACCTTACTCTACTTTGTCATTTATTCTCACAGCTTTATCCTGACTCATGCCCAGGCATGACTCATCATTTCAAAATTCTTACACTTCTGACCTTCCTCTGTTACTACCAAGTGAAATCCCAGCTCAATCTCAAATCTACTCTCTGTTCTCCTGTGAAATGGCAGCTAAATACTATTGCCATAACACTTTCATGGGGCACCTGGGTGGCTCAGTGGGTTAAAGCCTCTGCCTTCAGCTCAGGTCATGATCTCAGGATCCTGGGATCAAGGCCAGAGAGTCCCTCTCTGCTCAGCAGGAAACCTGTTTCTTCCGTTCTCTCTGCCTGCCTGCCTCTCTCTCTACTTGTGGTCTCTCTTTCTGTCACATAAATAAATAAAATTAAAAACAAAAAAACACTTTGATGCATGTTTAAAATTTCCCTCTCCTGTGTTTCAGATATATTTTTTAATGGATCATTTAGAATTCTGTGGCTATAAGTAACAACAACAACAACAACAAAACATGTTGAAATAAAATGTCACAAATGAAAGTTGTTAAAATTTTAATCATTATGACCCTGGAGGGAAGAGCCTCTTAGAATTGGTTCAACAGACCACTGACACCACAGTCAACGTGATTAAAATTCTTTTGCACTTTGTCCATGGCTAGAGAAAACAGCTCCATCTCTAAGCTTTGCATTAACATTCAAGGCAGGAGGATATGGGGAAAGAGAAGGGACTGCACCAGCTATGCTTGTCTCTGAGTCCTAAAGCAGAAGCTTTCTCTCCATCTCTACTTTACATTTTAGCATTAGAAAATTACTTTCCCTCCTATTTTTGAAAGCAAACACCTCCACAGTATTTCTTGATTCCATCCTCTTCAGTATCATTTTTCTCTGTCATCATTCCTCTCCTCTTCCTCTGCCACCATTAAGTTTCACACCTCTATTTCTCTACTCACTTTTCTTCTAAATTTAGCTCAATGCATATAGTCAGGTGTCTTATAATAAAAATGTCTTTCCACTGACCTTTCATCCTTCATAACGATACTCATTGTTTCTCTGACTCATGCTCCATTCAATTCTCAGCTGACTGTGGTCTTTTCTCTCCCTCACCATTTCAAAAACACTGTCCTTTAAAGGTCCTCGATGACCTCTATAACGTCAAGAGCAAGACTTTGTTCTACCACCTTTCAACTAATTCAATCCTGTTAATTAGTGTTTACCTTTCTTATAAGTGTTTACTTAAAAGTGTTCTGAATTCCATGTAAATACTGCCTCTCAAGTCTCTGAGTGCTTCTAGTACTATTCATTGATGGTCTTTGCAGGTCTCTCTCTGGCATATCACTATACACACAAATTTTAAATTTGATTTATTGGTATTTATTTCCTCTGAATATCTCCCAAATGTGATCTGACCACTGTCATCGTTTCCACAAAATATAAAAGGTAGCTGACTGAACACTGTCATTTCCATTTTGATATTTTTCCTGATGGCTTACATGACAGTTATCTGCATAACGCCTTATTTAAATGGGCCACCACCAAATTCATCATGTCCAAAGTTAATGCAAGATATTTCTATCCTTTGCTTCAATATTCCTCTGGTCACCCTAAAAAAGAACACTGGCAAGCATATTGGTTACCTCATTATAGTGAAAACCATAATGCTATCATCAGTATGAATCCTAAACATTTCTTCTCACTTATTGATACTATGATATCCACTTGAAATTAAGGCTTCATTCAGTTCCTACATGCACTATTTCAATAATACCCTAATAAGGAAGGCCACATGGCTTCAACCCATCCCTCACACTAAAAATACCCATCTACCACCCACATCTATAGCTGAAAATCCTTCATTGTCCTCTATCATTTATATAATACTTCAGTGTTCCCCATCATTCACAGAATAATCCATAAGAGGCATTTCATGGCAGTGAAGAGTATCTCTGCTCTAGTCCTTTTCTGAAACCTGATCCTTATGTGACTATAAAGCTTCATCTCTCTTCACTGCTTTTCTTACTCTGTATATGTTGGTAAAACCAGAGTGTGTAGAGCTCCTGGAACACACTGCAATGCCGTACAACTCTTACCTCTCCTCGCACTTCTCTGTCCTCTGAGACTATCCTTCCTAACTTGCTGTCTTGATCCATTTAAATATTGCCAATTCTTGAAAATTTAGTTTAGTACTACTTCTTTCAGATACTTCATATCTGGCTATTATTTCTCTCCAAATTTTTAGGTTTCTCCAGTTTCTGCATCACCCTCCCTTCAGAAAGTAATTTCTCCCAAATGCTATGGTCTTTTCACTCCTAGACTTTTACATAAATTCTTCAGTCTGGTATTTCCTCACCTCTCCCTTTACCTCACCCTCTTAGCTTCCAATAGATATCTCTAACACATTTCCATCTTTACCATAGATATTACTTCCCCCCAGAAGTCTTCTGGGCATCACAGTGTTGACTTGATCCCTTTAATGTGGTGTCATGGCATAATAACAAGACCAAACATATGTAGTATTTAACAAATGCCAGACATTCTTCTAAGTACTTTGTATATATTAGAGTATTTAATAATCACAATAATGCTGTAGGCTAAGCATAGTTATTATCCATATTTTAGAGATGAGGAAAATGAGGTATTGGGACATTAATTAATTTATTCCATGTTGAACATTAGCAAATGAAAGAGACAGACTTCATACCTAGGCAAGCTGTCTTTGTTCATGCTGTACTATAATTCTGCATGCAGTTCTATCATACATACTGCTTACTTGTTATCATTCACTAGAACATAAACTCTATGAATAAACTTACTCCATATTAAATCCCTATAATCTATCCAAAAGCTTTTTTTGTGATAAATGACAGAGACATAACTATGTGTTTCTCTTCTTCCCATAGCACTGTGGGAATTTCTATGATTTTGCTGAATCTGTGTCATTATTTACTTATAGCCCTTCTGGCCTTATTGAACTGCAAACCCCTCTAGAATAGAAAACTTTGCTTATCCATCAATGTGTCCCAGGTGAAACACAGGTGTTCAATAAATGTTTGTTGAACAAATCTGTAAATAATACGAGTGGAAGAAATTCATGTTTAAGTTTTTTGGAAATATCTCAACAGTCCTTTTCTATCTGTATGTCTATGTGGCTGTAGGAAATTCTTACTATGTAATACTCATGCTAATAAGCTATTTTTGAGACCTCTTTCTATTCTATTGTAAATAAGAATGATTCTGAAATAAATCTTTCTCCCCAAGAATCCTAAAATGTTTATGAATCTTAATTCCCCTCAAGTATTACATGACTATCCAAAAACACAGCAAAATATATTTTAATAGTCCTCTAAGTGTTCAACACTATATTGTACAAGGAGTTAAAAAGAAGCACAAGGTATATTTCTTGCCCACAAGGGCAATGTAATACAGAAGTTAGCTCCAACATAAATAAATCTCTGCAAACATAAATGATAGAGACATGCATATGCTCCCATTGATATGGCAAGATACACACAGGTGCGAGACTATCTGGAAGTGAGTGGACCCAGGTGGATTTAGTTTGATAAGTCTTCTAAGAATTGAATCAAGTGGAAACTTGAAGAAGAGAGGATGTGGTTTTATGCCTTTAAGAAAGGTGTGTGACCCAGAAAGGGCAGTGAAAACATACTATAATAGCTCATGAAGAATAATTTGAAATATTTTCATTTTTAAGTATTTATAACAAGTCATAAGGTTGTATATAATAGCTTGACCTCCTACTCAGAGATGAACTCATAAAAGTCTGCTTTCTTTGACAAATAGCCCGGCATGGGCTTAATTTTTATTTTTTATTGCCCCACTGTGCTTGTATTTCCACATATCCTCAGCAGAATTCCACATATCTTTCTACCTCTGTTCCTTAATATTTCTTCCCTTTTCTCTTATCCTCTTTCTTATTTTAACAGTATTTTTTTTTGCTTTTTATTTCATGGAGAGCAACTTCAGGAATTTTCAGCTGTCACCTCCTGCATTTCCAGTACCTTAGTTCATCTCACTTAAAAACCTTCTTGAAGCAAGGAAGTAGGTCTCAGTGCTTTGCATCATAAGTATTTTGACATTTAATATTAAATTAAATAAGTATGGGTACTTTAAGAATGTGAAATATATATGTATATATATTCACCATAGTTTTATATAACTGGACAAATTTTAAGTGCACTTCATCTAGCATAATATGTGTTACAAGCTAGAAAGGAATCATTTGAATGTGAAAAGATGATTAATTTCAAAATATGGTAGCTATTTTTTTTAAATATTTTATTTATTTATTTGACAGAGAAATAGAGTACACAAGTAGGCAGAGCAACAGGCAGAGGGAGAGGGAGAAGCAGGCTCTCTGCTGAGCAGGGAGTCCAATGCGGGGCTCGATTCCAAGACCTGGGATTGTGACCTGAGCTAAAAGCAGCTGCTTAACCAACTGAGCCATCCAGGCTCCCAAAATATGGTATATGTTTAACAGCATTTTTTATCTGAATCTTTCCCAGGGGCCATTATGCCCTTGATTTAAATAAACCAAAATTTCCCTAAAGAAACTCCAATTTTTTATTTTCTTGAGAAGTTTCATCTACATAGCCTTCTCATAACCTCAACCTCAGTGTGATGGTGAAGTGGCATTGCCTAACATTAATAATATCCTTTTATCGGAGTTGAAACACTGAAACCTTATCTCTAGTGCATGCTTTTACATATAGCAGTCCATAAGAAATGGAATAAATTCTATAGACACAGCCTGCAGTATAAAATGAAGAGGAAAAAAAAAGTCCCCCTGTTTGCTTTCACCTGGCTTTTCTTTTCATACACTTGGTGTTACAACATCCAATCTGGATTTTATTCCTTTCCCTCAGTTAGAAGAGGATCAAATCTGGATTCATTCTCTGGTACACTGCTTACTAGAAAAATACAGAATTATATAAAATAATCTAAGCATTGTTCTTCTTCTTTCTGGGAGAGGAAATTCCAGCTGCAACTCTAACTCATTTGATTTATTTTGATTTTCTTATTCTTAACCATCATTTTCTTGTTTCCTATGCAGAACCTGTACAGTGAATTAGGAACGATAGTATATATGTGCAGCTTGCATTGGGAGAGTGTTTCTTCCATTTATACTTGGGAGAGAGACATTTTACTGATCAACTAGAAAGTGAAGAATCAGAGATATTTGTAGTCATATTGCTATATTAGTTAATATGGGGAAAGAAAGGAAGGAATGCTGACCCTTTGTATAAATAATAAGTAATAATATAAAACCTAACATTTATTAAATGTGCCAAATGCCATTTTAGCTAGAGGCTTTCCTTGTGTTATACCTTTGTATGTGGCAGATACTCCATCAAGTGGTACTCATCTGTGCTTCCAAGATAAAGAAACTGAGGCTTTGTAAGTTTCAGGCACTTTCCCAGTAACTTAGCTATTGAGCAGGAGAGCTAGATTTGTGCTTATGTCCATCTGGCTTCATTATGTATGTTCCTAAACAGCATGCTACATCATTCCATATTTAATACCCCAAATCTCAAAATAACTTTATTATTAAGCATTGTTTAAATTATGTGTTCTACTAGGTTCTCTGTAATTACAGTTAAAGTGAAATTTAATAACTTTTGAAATATAATTTAAGGATGAAACATAACAAATGGAATGCACTGTATCTCAGGATGTTTTGTGTTCAAATGGATTTTTTAACTTGTAAAAAAATTTTATATACTTTTTACTGAAATTTCTTATAATATACATGCACCAGTCTCCTTAATCGTCTCCTCAACAAATCTCATTCCATTTTGTCTCTTGGTTTATCTGTAATTATTCTCTCTTTATTCTTTTAATCTGTCATATTTGTCCATCTTCTCTTCAGTATCTAAAAATGTTTTTAAATATTTTGGCTTCTTATCATATTCTTCCCAGGGGAGGATTTATTTCCTTTTTCATATTTTTAAAGGATCTTAAAAGGGTGAAAGAAATACCTATTTGCTCAGCCTAATATCTTGAAGCAGGGGCTCTATGTACTTAACTTTTTAAATGATAGTTATTAAAATAATTATTACAGAAATACTGGATTTTGTTTGTTTTTAAAGATTTTATTTATTTATTTGACAGAGAGAGAGAGAGAGATCGAGAGATCACAAGTAGGCAGAGAGGCAAGCAGAGAGAGAGGAGGAAGCAGTCTCCCTGCTAAGCAGAGAGCCCAATGCGGACCTCGATCCCAGGACCCTGAGATCCTGACTTGAGCCGAAGGCAGAGGCTTAACCCACTGAGCCACCCAGGCACCCAATACTGGATGTTTAATATCAATATTGCATGATTCAATCACTTAATTCACTCTTTATTTTTATTTTTGGGTTCTATATTTTCTCACTCAAAAAGGAAAATTAGATTTCATTACATTAATTAAACTAATCTGAACTCTTTCCCCCTCTGCCTCAGACCTTTTTGCAGGCTTTATAATTGAGTAGAATATGTATTATCATCAACAGGGGTGGTGATACAAATATGAGTAAAAATAGTATTAAAATTATTTAAGATATTCTTGAACAGTGTATGACTACAGGAATTTTTAACTTATACGGAGTTAGGTAAATACTGATTTTTATAGTAAGATAGAACAATCCAAAGGAGAGTTTTATAAATCCACTGTTAGGGTTAATTTCATAATTAATTTAAAAGTATTAGTGGGGGCACCTGGGTGCTGCAATCAGTTAAATGTTTCTCTGGATTTTGGCTCAGGTCATGATCTCAGGGTTGGGAGATTAAGACCCACATTGAGTTCTGTGTTAGGTGGGCAGCCTCCTTAAGATTCTCTCTCTCTCTCTCTCTCTCTCTCTCTCTCTCTCTCCCTCTCTCTCTCTCCTCCCCCTTCTGCCCCTCCTCCACCCTAACTTTTCCAGCCCTAAAAAAAAAAAGTTAGTGAGAATAATTTTTTTTTTTTTTATTGATTCATTTGACAGAGAGAGAGAGCACAAGCAGGGGGAGGAACAGGCAGAGAGAGAGGGGGAAGAAGGCTCCCTGCTGAGTAGGGAGCCCAATGCGGGGCTCAATCCTGGGATCATGACCTGAGCTGAAGGCAGACGCCTAACCGATTGAGCCACCCAGGCGCCCCGAGAATAATTCTTATATAATTTCACATAATTGATGTCAAGTAAATTTATTATCAACTGCTTTTCAGTCATTAATGTCATATACTTCTGCTTAGGCATTGCTATTTTCTATTATATACTCTGAAATCTGAAATATTCCTGTGTCTGAGGATGGCTATATAATTGTAGCACATTTGTGTCTTATGAGTAAGTACACCACTTCCATGTTTTGTGCTACAGTTTATTTTTGGTGTGAACTTTTAAAAATTACTTATTTTTATTTAAGTTCCAGTCATTTAACATGCAGTGCTATATTAGTTTCAGGTATACAATACAGTGATTCAACAGTTCCACATCACCCAAGGCTCTTCATGACATGTGTACTCCTTGATTCCCATCCCCTCAACCATCTCTCCTCTGTTAGCCATCAGTTTGTTCTCAATAGTTAAAAGGCTGTTTCTTGGCTTGTCTTCCTTTTTCTCCTTTGTTCATCTGCTTTGTTTCTTAAACTCCACGCATGAGTGAAACTGTATGATACTGGTCTTTCTCTGAGTGGCTTATTTCACTTGGCATTACACTTTTTAGCTCTATCCATGTTGTTGCTCTATGGTCAGTTTGTAAGTGAATTAAATCATGATTCAGGTCCACTGACATACTCTCAGACCTCTACAGTGACTATAATGGCCCTTAGGAGCGCTCCTTTCTCTTGTACCACTCTCAAGTAAAAGTGCAAAAATGACTTTTCCTTAATTTCCCTTCATATAAATAAGGTTATAAGTTTTAACGATAATTCCTGGAAAGGATCAAATAAAGAGACATACATGCAACTAGCTACTGCTTAAAGTCAGAGATGTTTGGAGAGTTTTCAGAAAGTACCGTACTCTTGTCAGTAGTTCACCATCTTGATGTGGAAAATTCATTTGTTAAAGATTAATGAGGAGTGAAACTCCTTCTTCTCTCCTCAACACTTGCTCCTCCTCCTTTACTAAGCAAGCAGAAGGGTAGAAATGGGACATATATCACTCAAACCAGTCACTATTTTATTTACTCATTTCTAAATTGTAGCTGCTTATGTAACTGATATTGACAGTGTTTTTTTTGTTTGTTTGTTTGTTTGCTTATTTAATTTCCTCTCAGCATTTGGAGTCTCTGAAGTCAGTACGAGACCTCTGCAGGCCTCTTCACCACATAATGTCCTTATCTGAGAGACCTACTTGGACACAACCTCCTGCACTCTCCTTTAGCTCTTCCCCATGGGAAACATGCTTCTGGCATTTCCTCGCCTAGCAAATTCTCATATGGAGCATAGACAGGCAGGAGTGTTCAAACACAGCTACTTTTCCAGGTATCCACTTCAGCCATGGTAAACCCATACACATCTTCATCCTGTTCTTGAAACAGCTATCTCTCTCTGTTCTCATGTGAAAAAGGGGCAGTTCAGCAAGTACACAATTTATGTAGATGTCAAGAAGAGAAGGGAATGATGTGTTAGATTCCTGTTCTTCCTACAAGTGCCCTTGTCTGTCTCTTCCCTTGACAACCTCTCCTCACAAACATCTCTCTAAGGGACAAGTCCAAACACCCATTCCCTTTCTTGGTCTGTTGGAGAGTGGGAGTAGATTAATGGTTGCAGGACCAATCTGACATCCTCTAAGCCTTAATGAAGACGGCTAGTGAAGATGTCTAGGTTTAAAGAAGAGTTTCTCAGCACCTATTATTCTCTGATTTTAGTACAATCCTGAAAAACTTTAACACAAATGGTTGAAATACATCTGATCCCTCTCCAAATATTTAACTGTGTCCCTGATATTCTCCTCATATTACAACCACTGCTATGTTTCCATTCTGTTCATTTTCAACCTTTAATGGATAATTTTCTATAGCACAAGGTCAGTGAGTTTGTATATGTTATTCCTACTTAGCCATAATTTTTTGAGATTTTACTAGGATGAAATGATTTCCTTTCTTTTTCAGGTGCTCTATTATTGCCTTTCCTAAGACAGTTAATGTTTAAGAAAAAGAACATTAAGTAAAATATCTTTCTTTTTTTGTGCAGCATATATTTTCCAATGTAGAGAAATTATGCATCACCTTGCAAATAATGCCCTAATTATGTTATTTTTTCTAAAAATATTGATGATTTAGTTTGTGAGATCCCATATCTAAATTCTATTTCAATATGATTTTTCACAATGAGATTCACAAATGGAGAACTGCCCAGGTAATCATTTCTAAAGCACTACAGTCTCAAACTAACTCTGAAAAGCGATATGCTCAAATTAAGAGAGAAAGAAAATTTTCACAGAGGAAGGTGGGCTATGTAAAATCATGTGAAGTTTTAATCATAGCTTTATATAATATTATCTTTTTAGTAAAATATTTTAAATAAAATGGCAAGAACACAGTATAGTAAAAGAAAGAACAATTTATGTGAGAGATCATACATTACCACCTGGGAAAAATAGTATATAACACACTTCACATACAATATAGGTATGTGGTGTTTTGTTAGAATTGCTGAAGCAACAGAGTTCCAACTTTATTTGATGTTTGATTCAGCTGAGCTATCAATGTGTGTGTTCTCTCACTCTCTGAACATTGCTAAGGTTTTATTTTTGCTCACTAATCATTATACTTCCCACTTGCTAGAATTTGAATCAATAGAGTTTCTTCTCTATATGGATTTAAAAAGTGAATCTTGATTTCAACAAATGCTTTGTAGAACCAAGGATTTCTCGGGCATGCCTATGTTAAATACAGGGCAACTTTACAATTGATCCTCATTCTTGTAAAGCTTAGAAATTATTGAGAATGCATTAAAGATAGACAACTCATAATTAAAAGATGCTCTTCTAATTTTAAAATAACTATTACTGAATCTTTAAGAAAAACTCAATTGAGTATCCAGTCATTATAGATGTTAGTGGCATAAAACAGGGAAATCATATATAATATATTTAATTTTAACATATTATTTTTCTCTCTTGGACTTGTTACATGGAGTCAAATATGAAAAAAGTGAGAATCTGAAGAATCTGAAAAATCAGGTTGACTTAGGAGCACCTGGCATTTTGTGTTCTGAGAGTCTTTCTGTTATCTTTATCTAAGAAACTGAATATTACACATATTGACTGTAAAAAAATACAATATGATTCACTGTATCTTTTAAGGTGACTGATAATAATAATAAAATTATAAGTTTATATGAATAACCCTGTGAATAGTATTTCATATCCACCATTGATTTCATCTTTATATTATTAATATTGTTAATGATAGCTATCATTTTCTAAGTATTTACTTGGTTTTAGACAATTTGTAGAGACAAATTTAGGATATTTTCTTTATAGGAAATTTTTTAAGGGAATTTTTAGGAAAAAAACATAATAACCATGAGGCACAGATATTGTATCCTATATTGTTATTGCACTTTTACAAAATAGTACAGTTGAGATTATCAACTATACTTTACTGATTCTGCCCAATATACTGTATATTTCTCATCACTGTTTCTGAGAAGAAGGAAAGAAAATTATCACCAGTCATTTGGTAGGTGAGACTGCAAGGTTAGAAAGATCTCACAAGCTTCGGATAAATAATCTAACTTAGTCCAAGTTATACTTATTTTGCCCTTGTAACGATATTGCCCTTCTTTAATTATGCAGATAGTAGATGTGAGGTTAGGTATTATGAGACTGAAACCCCAAATCCTTTATGGTATAAGAAAAGTATATAAATAATAACAGAAGACAAATATAGATACCAGCAAATGTACAGAATTTCAAAGGGAAGTCAAGTCATATAGGAAGAACTATATTCATTCACCTCATGCTTTGTTAATCAATTGTGATAAACAATAACATCTTGGGTAGTTGCACTCTTCATTTTTAAAATTCATTTTCTTTTTTCTCATATTTTAAGGAATAACATCTTAGAACCAAAAATTTCTAATCAATTTCTAACACTTTAGAAAAACTCTTTATAGTTTAAACATCAACTACTCATGAAGCTACTTTGAAAGAAATTTGGACAACCAAAACCCACTTGCTTCCCACTTGGTTTTAATGGCTTATAATATAGTATAATGATATTGCGTATATTTTCTTTCTTTTCCACTTCATTATACAACAATTCCATTGTTTTTACACGATAAGAAACATAATACTATACTCTTCCTTTTTCCCTTTAGAAGGCTAGTAGGATATAAATGTTATCATCATCAAGAAAACAATTATCTTAAGATAAAAACCTTTTACATCTTCTATGACAACAATGATAAAAAAATTAAGAAGTTATAACCATTAAAGAGAATTTTTCCCTGCTACTTTTGGTTCTTGTTAGAAGGAATAAAGATGCACCCCTTAGCACAATTTAGAATGTGTTCTGATATTTTGTACTTAAAAACATATATATTGTTTTTTCCCATTGATCTTTCATATTGTGCCATAAGATAGAGCATACTGCATTCAGCTTATATCAGGAGCCTGAAACCAGGACAGCAGAGACATGAAACTATTAGGAAATAAAACATGCAATCTTAACAATGTTCTTTACTTGAATACATTCTTACAGGGATTTTCCAATACATCTGCCTTTGCTCTTTGTGCTTCACAGGAGTAGTCGTATGAAGTGGAAAGAGTTATGGGCCAAGAGCCTGAAATCTTGGGTCAAGTTCAAGTTTAGCCATACATTCATTCAAAACTTTTTGAAGGGAATAATAATAATACAAGACCTTGTTTTATTTCCATTTCCTCATGTAGAATTTGGCATAAGGACTAAGTAAATATTTGCTGAATGAATAAACACATGAGCTAAGACAAATTGTTAATTTTCTCTGAGTCACAGATTCCTTACTTGAAAAATAGAAACAGTAATATTTGAACTGTGATGGCAATAAGAAACTATATGTCTGTCTGATTTGTATATATATGTACATGAAAATATTCTATAGTTTGTGTAAGCTATAAAGTACATGCAAATGCAAAAAGTATTATTTTTATTAATATTAGAATCCTCGTTGAGGATGCTGAGTGATGAAAATGAGCATTTTATGACACTCACTATTATAGACATTAGAAAGCTATAAATCCATTGTAAAGTTCATATATACAAAGTGAGAATGCTACTGTGCTTCTAGTCTGTGATAAACCTTCCTGACTTAAACTGTACACCTCTGTTCCCCGATAGGTAACTTGAATACTATTTAATGCTGTCAACAGGTAATTCAAGAGAAGACTTTAATGTTTTAGATGTCAAACGGAGATGTTTCTCCCACAGATCATTACCATTAAATATTGGCATCAACCAGAAACTCAGTTTAGAGTTTAAATTTGAATTATTTTTAAAGTTATAAAACTAACAGTGATTGGTAGAGGCAAATCAAAGATGAGGCATAGGGGCAGTCCATTCATGGTGTGGGCAATCCACGCAGTACATTGTCTACAGAGAATTTAAAAAAAATAATAAAACCTGACTAAAGTTATTCTGCTTTTATTAACACCATACCTTAAGTCAATGATAAAATTTTCCTTCCAGAAAAAAATTCTGTGTTTTTCTAATTTCTAATGAACTGCTACAATTACTACTGAGTTTTAATAATAAATATATAAGATTCAAATCAGCACATTTGTGTTACTTATCCTCTAGTAAACATTGTATTCTTTTTTTTTTTTTTAAGATTTTATTTATTTATTAGAGAGAAACACAGCTAGAGAGGGAACACAGGCAGGGGGAGTGAGAGAGGGAGAAGCAGGCTTCCCACCAAGCAGGGAGCCCGATGATGGGCTTGATCCCTGGACTCCATGATCATGACCTGAGCAAAAGGCAGACTGAGCCATCCAGGCACCCCTAGTAAACATTGTATTCTACATTGAATTTAATTTAAGTCTCAGTTTTACAGTTGATTTTGATACATGCATGTTTCCAGAATGATTTCATAAAGATTCAGAATCATTCAAGATCTCTCTAAGCACAGGTCAAGTCTTACTTTAAACAACAGAGTAGAAATAAATAAGGATAATCCAGTGATTATAAAATGGCAGAACAAAGCTTGAATTGATCATCTGGACTTTTATCTGAGTTAAGTGACTGACTTTTGATTTCGGCTCAGGTCAGACCTCAGGGTCATGGGATCAAGTCTCATGGGATCTGTGCTCCTCTAGGAGTCTGCTTGAGTATTCTCATTCTCTCTCTCAGATAAATAGATAAATCTTTAGAGAAAAAGGATTGATTCTAAAGAAACTACAATATAGAGAAATACTGACTGCACTTTCTGGAATTTATTGTAAAACAGGATTTTTATTATATGTCAAAATTTCCCTTAAATTTTAGATATTTTTATTTATTTTTTTAAAACATTTTATTTATTTATTTGACATAGGAAAACACAGCTAGAGAGGGAACACAAGCAGGGGGAGTGAGAGAGGGAGCAGCAGGCTTCCTGCCGAGCAGAGAGCCCGATGCGGGGCTCAATCCCGGGACTCTGGGATCATGACCAGAGCCGAAGGCAGTCACTTAACCAACTGAGCCACCTAGGCGCCCCTATTTTTATCTATTTCATTTTAAGATTACTTCCCGATAATAATCTACTCAAAATATCACCTATGCTAGGTATGTCACTGATGATGATTTCTGTCCCACAAATTGTCAGATGAAGAAAAGAATGTTGAAGCTGAGTATGTCACTTTTCAAACCATAAGGATAAAGAGATTCAGTTATCAACTGAGCTTGATATGGTAGAAAGGGAAAATTTTAAAGTTCTCTTCTGTGTTTGTACACAGAAGTGTGTAAAGTAGGGATGATAGTGAGATAACGAGAAAGGATAATGTTCCCCTGATCTTGGCTTGGAATTTCTCTGTTCATTAAAAGATGCTATTAAGAGCATAAAAAATGAAAGCCACAGAGAAGAGGAGGATATTTGTAAAACATGTAAACTACAAAGGATTCATATCCAGCATGCATGAGCTATTTTTATAAATTAATAGAAAGAAGGGAAAACAAATGAGAAAATGTTTAAACAGAATATCCAAATGGCTAACATACACCTACACAAATGTTCAATGCCATTGATATTAAGGGAATATAAATTAAAACCACTATGTGATATCATTACAAACACATTACCTTAAATTAAAAGAAAATATAACAGACTATACCTATTGGCAAAAATGAAGACTAGTTAGAATGCTCACATACACTGGTAGTAAGTGTAAACTGGTACAATTCTTTGGGAAACAATTTGGTATTACCTACTAAATTTGATCATATGCATACCCTGTGACTCAGCATTCCTTATAAGAATTATCTATCAGCTTCACTCATAACTGAAAACTGTAAACAGTGCAGTTATTAATCAACATTAGAATAAATGAATACCTGTGGTGTATTAGAACTGAATATTATATAGCAATGAAAATGAATAAACTACTGCTACATGCATAAGATGTGATCTCATGAACATCATTTCTATGGAATACATAAAGCACATATGCATATATAAAGAACTACTATAAAATTTATATTAAGTTCAAAACTTGGGAAAGCTAACATGTAGAATTAGAAATCATGATAGTATTTAATTTGGGGTGAAGTACTAGTGACTGGGAGGGATGTCAGGGAGGAATTTTGGTGTGCTAATAATATTCAGTGTGTTTAAGTTTTTCATAGCCATGTTATACCTCAAAAAAGGTATTAAGTTAAATTATAATATATTGCATTTACTGTAATTTCAATAATATAGCAAATCTAAACAAGAACTCCACTTGCATAGCAGAGCCACATAGATCATATCTCCAATCTACAATCACACTAAACATAAATTGACCTTATAGCAACCCTTGTTTTAATGTTCTTTTCTTTTTTTTTTTTAAGATTTTATTTATTTATTTGACAGAGAGAAACAGAGAGAGAGAGAGAGAACACAAGCAGGGGGAGTGAGAGAGGGAGAAGCAGGCTTCCTGCTGAGCAGGGAGCCCCATGTGGGACTAGATCCCGGGTTTCCGGGATCATGACTTGAGCCAAAGGCAGTCGCCCAACCAACTGAGCCACCCAGGCGCCCCTGTTTTAATGTTCTGATACAGACTTTTATATTTTATCAAAAATCTTTTAAGTATAAAAGTCATTAATAAGCCATTTAGATGAAATCAGATTTTGAAATTGTTAGTGGAAAAAAATCTATTATATTTGTTTCTTCTTTTTTTTTTAAGATTTTATTTATTTGACAGAGAGAAACACAGAGAGGGAACATAAGCAGGGGGAGTGAAAGAGGGAGAAGCAGGCTTCCCGCCGAGCAGGGAGCCCGATGTGGGACTCAATCCCGGTTCTCCGGGATCATGACCTGAGCTGAAGGCAGTCGCTTAATCAACTGAGCCACCCAGGCTTCCCTACATTTGTTTCTTATGTGGTGATTCAGTATCTCATTCACAGCTTAATCATTACCTCACATAGAATTACTAGATTGCCTAGTGGAATCACCAGTTAAAGAGATGTAAAGAATACATGTGCTACATAATTCTTCACATTTCCTTTATGAGTTTTCACAGATGTCTTGAAATGTACATTAGGGACAATTGCTTGCCAGGTACATGATTAATGCTTTTAAATCAAGAACCCATTGAAGTTATATCATACCTGCAATATTTTGATGTTTTCTAATTAGATATACACTATTATCTGATATAAACCAATTTTATTTCTTTTTAAGAAAACACAAACAGGCAAATTATCTGAGTAAAAGATCCCTGAATCTTCTTCAAAGGCAGAGAATAAGGAAATGGTAGTTATGTAGTATAATGGCAAAAGGTATATATGTCTGCCTTTCTTTTTGATTTACTAAAGTTTTGTAGGGTGTTTAATGCCCATAAGAGTTAATGTTATCATGATTACAAGCCATATGTGAAATTCCATCAAATAAGAAATTACTATAAGCTACCAGCAACTTAAGTCATAAGCCCCAGACCAACACTGTTTGAATATACTTACAAATTTATCTACATTTAATAACAAATTTAAAACACAGAAAAAAGTTTACTCACCCAAACAGTGAAATTCTAAAAGGCTTGACAGGCAGATTCAGGTTAATATATTGTGCCCTTTTGTCAAACAAGAGATTTTCAAGACAATATCTATATGATACTATTAGGTCTCACATCATTTAACTAAAGATAGTAGAAAGAACCATCTAAAGCAACAACTCTCTAAATATGTAATGTTGGCTTCTAGTATCTCTTGCAGTATAACATTCAGGGGTTTTGTTCCTATGTTCTTTTCTCCATGCTTTTTTTCTTCTTGAATGTAGTTAAACTACTTTCTGTTGTTACCTTACAGATGAATATTAAATTGTATTATTAACTCTAGAAAGAATCCATAAAGTTGATAATTCATAGAACTCAGTATTTGACTCCCTTCTCTATTATTATCTATATGGCTTTCAGTTGTATCATATGTGAGTTGATAGGGTTTGAGGGACACTGTTATGTCCAACATTGCTTCTGGGTAAGGTGTATGTTTCAAGTTTTAAGATTCAGGAGATCTCTTTATCCAATAGCTCTGCAATTCTGTTGCTAGTGAGTATTGCTTTTCACTGGACACTGACTATGAAGCCAGCAACCTGGGTTTTTGACTTAATGGATGTGTAAGCCATTTAATCTGATAAAGAACATGTTCCTTTTGACTTGCCTTCCAGAATGCTTTTTACATTTGTAACAAAATGTTCTGTAGGGCTTTCATTACTAATATTTCTTTTTGCAACTGGAGAAACATGAAAATCATCAACTCACCTTCAAAATGCACTTCAAAACATCACTCTACTCATTGTGATTAATAAGTATAATAAGAAAAGGTCTTGAGTTTATTTGTAAGTTATATTTTAAAACTTTTAATATCAATATGTAAAAGTCAAGTGAAATTATTGTTGATTCTAGAAAAAGATGAATTTTCACGGAAAAAAGTTTTGTCAAGAAAAGACAGAAAAGATAATACTTTAAAATGTTTGCTTTGATACCAAATTAAAGTATCACAATGCTAGCTCTTCTCATTCTACCACATTTGCAGTCATGGAAAGACAACATTTAAAAAAATACATCTACCAGCTACTACTGGAGAAGTATGATTGGTAAAAAGTTAATTTTCTTCCACAGTATGTAATATTGTTATTACAGATAATTTATTTCAATTTCCATCAATCATGCCCTTCAAAGAAACACTTATACATACCACTGGTTCAGTTGTAGGTTTCTATTAAGGAAGAATATTCTGCAATGTAAAAAGTAATTTTAAAAAGTCTTGACTCTGTTTTAGTTTTCAATATTGTTATTTTTATGAATTAGATCTCCATCTCTTGAAACAGTATAATATTTATCAATTATATCATGATGAAACAATATTGATAACTTATTTTTAAATTTATTAATTTATTTGAGAGAGAGAGAGCATGCACATGGGGATAGGGGCAGAAGGAGAGGGAGAAAGAGAGAAGCAGACTCCCCACTGAGTACAGAGCCTGATGCAGAGATTGATCTCTCCACCCTGAGATCATGACCAGAGCTGAAATCAGAAGTCAGAAGCTCAGCTGACTGAGCCACCCAGGTATTCCTGAAATTATTCTTCTTATAAATCCTTTTTCTTAATGTCAGTAAAAAAAGATTAATACATTTTAAAACTTGTTTTAGTTTTAAAAATTTCAAATAGAAATTTCAAATAGAAATTTCAAATAGAAAAAATTTCAAATAGAAAAATTTTTACAAATCTAACCAACAGAAATTCCTGGGTGGCTCAGTCGGTTAGGTGGCTGCCTTCAGCTTGGGTCATGGTCTCAGGGTCCTGGGACTCCGAGTCCCACATCAGGCTCCAAGCTTGGCGGGGGGCCTGCTTCTCCTTCTGTCTGCTGCTCCCACTGCTTGTGCTCAATGGCTCTCTCTCTCTTTCTGACAAATAAATAATTAAAACATTAATGAAAAAGAAGAAAAATAAATCTAACCAATTCAAGTGTGCCTCATAAAATTCTAACTTTCAAAATATGTTTGGAACACAAAAATCTGGCTTTAACTGGATTACCCAAAATAATCAAGTATTAACTTATTATTCCTGATGAAAATTGGGGTATTATTAGAAAAAAAATTCCTATTAGAAAGTTAGTAAATATTTCTTTCTGTTTCATAATTTTTTTTTCTTTTTTCCAAGCTCATAATAAGGTGCCTTTTGCCTGGAAACTGTTGCTATAGGAAAACAAAAGGTTATGTCTTTTTATCCTGAAATGTACTGGTAGGAAAGCAAAAGACCATGGTGTTATAAGTAAAATGCTTAGATCTGATATTCTGATATACCTTAAGAAAAAGTATGAAAAATGACCCTGCTTGGTGTGATATTAAATATACTGGATATGCTGATTTTGTGAGTTTATGTTTCTGATGACATTTATTTCATTTTTAGGCTTAAGTCAATGAACTTAATAATTTGAATTGTATTTTTAAAAAACTTCATCTGGATAGACAGATAGATAGATGGAAATGGACTTTTAAAAACACAACCACAGGGGCACATGGGTGTCTCAGTTGGTTGAGTGTCAAACTCTTGATTTTGGCTAATGTCATGATCTCAGGTTTGTGAGATCAAGCCCTGCCCTCCCCCTCAGGCTCTATGCTCAGCGGGAAGTCTGTTTAAGATTCTGTCTCTCTCCCTCTATTCCTTACCCACCTCCAACTCTCAGGACTGTGCTCTCTCCTCTCAAAAAATAATAAGAAAAATAAATAAAAAATAATTACAATGTATTACCAGATATGAAAATTAGTATTTTCTTAATATTACCGCATAACTAGACTAAAAAATAATTTGATCTAATTTGGATACAAAGGAGATCAATATGTTTCTTAGGTCTCTTTTAATTACTTATTTTAAATAATTAATATTTAATTATATATTTCCATATTACCTCTTTTTTGCCCCTTGTAATTTATTTGTTGAAAAAAACTGAGTCAACTAATTTGAAGAATTTCCCAAATTATAGATTTTCCTGATACCAGACTATCATTTTACATGTTTCTTCATATTTTATAATTCCTGAAAATTGAGAGATAAACACTGAGGCCTGAGTGATTTGTGGTGAGAGACTTCATAGTAAAGTCTAACTTTTTTTAATTAAACCTAAGCTAGAGTTTGGGAAATTTATTGTTGACCATTATGATTACATATATTGTCCTTATTTCTGAGTGCAGATTGTTGGCCTGAGTGCTAATGAAGTTTCTTCTGGATGGGATAACTATAAAATATCCTGTGGGAGAAAATCTGGGGAAGACAAAAGTCCTCCTCACTCTGGGGCTGATGTCTGGATAAGGTGATAAGACACACCTGATATTTCACTGGGGAGACTTGAGCTTATCTTCGACCAATGATACCTGTTGAGCACTAGGTCCTAATTAGCAGTGCTAAGGTATTCTTTACATTTTCTATTATCCTTAATCCTAGAGTTTGATTTATCTTGCCATGTAATAAGCTTTTAGGAATTAAGGATTAAACCTTTGTCAACTCAGTGAAAAGTACTATTCATGCAAGAATGAATGTTCTTTCACTTCCCAAATATTAGTTACTTTTAGAGTACTCATAATGAACTAGGCACTGTGTAAGGACTTAGGGTATAAAAATTTGTGAAAACAGAGATGATTCCTATTTTTATGATATTACGGTCAAATGAGGAAGACAGATAATAATCAAATAATTATCCTAATTAATACATGATTATTGAGAGAACACCATGAAAGGAAAGAGCACTATTTAATAAAATCATATAGTGAAAGAATCAAAACTCAAGATGTAGCAAAAGACAAGCATATTTTTGGGAGTGATAAATAGCCACCAGGATTTGTTTATGAAACATACGAATATTTCTCAACTAATGTGAGGGAGGATAATAGTTGAAGGGGGAAATCCTATTAGGGAAGACAGCCTTTTCCTAAAAAGAATTCTGAGGGTTTCTGAGATGTAGTCCTCATGTTCTTTTTATTAGACATTGAATAAAAGAATTATCTCTGTTAGAGAGGTATGGGCTATTTGGTTTCTACCTCAAAACTGATTATAAAAAAGAGGTTTTCTTATCCTTCTTGTTTGTCTTGATGGTCCACATTAGAAATACCGGGTAAGCAAAGAAATAGATCTCTTCACAAAAGGCTTTGACTTTTGGATAGGTTCAAACATAACTTAACTGCTGTTTGCAATACAAACTAAATTGGTTTGGTGATTATATTAACCATACCAGTATCAGACTGACTAACTTGCTTTGTCTAGAAATACAGAGAAATTTCTTATAAGCCACATGTAAAGTAACCATGAATAACCATGTGCAAAACTATGAACACAAGCTGAACTGATTTAAAAATACAATTTTCCCTACATCATAAAGTATTTCTCTACTTCAGCAATTCTTTGTGTGAGAGAGAGAGTCACCAAAAACACTTTAATATAAAGGAACCACAGTATTTTTTTCATTATAAATGGGAAACAGAAATTGAAATAAGAAGACAGAATATAGGAAATAATTTATGGAAAAAAAGAAAACAAAAGAAACTTGGAAATTTTTGCAGTCTGATACCTGCCTTGCTCACAGAGAAGATAAGTAGTGACAGATGTGGCTTTGTTATAGAAAGAACTTAATGTCAAGCAGCTGAGCAACTATACTTCTTAAAGAAAATTAATCCTGAGTTGTCTTAATTGGACTCCTTTCCTCTCCTCTTTCCTCCTTAAATTTCCATCTGGAGTTTTCAGTAAATGATAGCAGTCTTGATGGGATCTAGTGGTCTGAGTGATTTTACATCCCCAGTCTTCCTGCTAGTAGTGTTCATAAACACTTTTTGTAAGTACCAATGTCCAGGGTGGGATGATTCATCTCAAAACATGGCCATTTATTTCATTAAAAGCAGACTAGGAATGAAATATTATCATTTACATACATATTCTCCTTTTGTTACTATATCTTTTTTTTTCTATCAGTTTTCTTTGGGAGTAATGGGTTATTATATTATTAGTAGGCATAATTTATAGAAAATAAAAAAATAACATTTTTTATGTATTATATATTTAACTATGAATATTTTGAAAATCCTATAGTCTGAAGGCACCTTTATTTCAGGGGGTTAGGCAGTGTTGCCCTTCTCCTAGATGGAGTTATTATATAAAAAACTTCTTAAAAAATTCATAATAGGGACACCTGGGTGGCTCAGTTGGTTGGGCGACTGCCTTCGGCTCAGGTCATGATCCCGGAGACCCGGGATCAAGCCCCACATTGGGCTTCCTGCTTCAGCGGAAAGCCTGCTTCTCCCTCTCTCAGTCCTTCTGCTTGTGTTCCCTCTCTGGCTGTGTTTCTCTCTGTCAAATAAATAAATAAAATCTTTTAAAAAAAATTCATAATAAACACCCAGTTAAATAATGACAACTAAAGCCCTCTGGATAAGATATTTAGAAGGGTGAAATCTTCTATATAAGCAAAACTTATATTTACTTATGTAAGTATATACTTATAAATTCTTCATCTAATGATGAAGCAGAGGAGCAAGGTAGTGACTTTCATGCTGGGAGCCACTCCAGACTAGTGATTCCATTGATGCCTCCTCGTTCTGGATGACTCATGTTGCACATGAGTGAAATCGTTCCTCATCCATGTGGTCTTGTCTGGTTCCACATGCTTAATGCTTCACCAGTGTGGCTTCACATTCTCTTATCCATCAACTGTTTACAAGATGGTGAAAAGTCCTATCAGTGTTGTCCAAGAAAAATATTTATGCCACATTAGTAATTCTGAACTTTCTAGTAACCACATTAACAAAAGTAAAAACAGTGAAATCAATTTTAATGTTGTATTTGATTTAACCTAGTGTATAAACATTCTTTCAACACATAATCGTGTAGAAATCATTCTTTTCATCATACTAAAGGTACCAAATCTAGTTTATATTAAACACTTATAGCACATCTTAATCTGAACTAGCCACACTTCAAATGTGCAGTTGCCACATGTGCCCACTGGCTACTACACTGGGGAGCACAGCTTCAGATACTAGCACCAGGTTTGATTATTACTCTCTTCTATGTGGCCACAGGCCTAGATCAAGCAATTAAGTAGCTTATCAGGAATGTTCTCCATTTGTGCACACGGAGAAAATCAGAAATGAGATGGCCATGTCCTAATCTTAGAAAGTCAACTATCACCCTTTCTTTTAAAGTTAATTCTGTGTTGGGTCAAATTTACATGAGTCTCTGACTCAATTCATAAACACGACATCTGAACCTTCATTCTCAGTCTTGTATGCCACATCCAGGTATTAGGTTCGTGCAATCCTTCCTCTTAGAACTCTTAAATATCTAAATGTTGACAAATTCCTTACAGTGTCCTTGTTATATAGTAGGGAGAAATAAGCAAATCAGCAGGAAACAGAAGAGAATTCCAAACTCAAGTGAGTCTGGGAATCATATAATCCATATACCATGTCCATAGTATGTTCATCATAAAAACCAAACACATAATCATTTTTATTCATACAGATACAGATTTGAATCCTGCCACTATCATGTGTTTCTGTTCCTAACATATTCATGATAGAAACTCACTTTCTTCTCAGATAGGAAAAATAATAGTAGTACTTGATATTAAGAACTGTAATTATAACCGTACTTTGAATACTTGCTTTGGATCAGATTCTTTGCTATGGATGTTACATCAGTTAGCTACTTATTAAATGGATAATTAAGTAAATCTCATTAAATGAGGTAACATGTAATGCTGCTAAGTTATATTAGCTTATCAATATAATCTCTACAATAAAAATATTAATAAACCATTGTTTTATTATTTCTGGTCTGTCTTAAATTTTTTAATCAATGATAACATTTTAATTTTCATCAAGGAAAACCTCTAATGACAAAACAATGTGTATTATTTATTATTTGAATCCCCAGAGTATAGTTTGTTAATTGCCTGTAAACCTTGGGTGCTCAGATGCTTAATAGATAATGAATGAATAGTGAGCCAAAAAAGAAAGCATTTCTAAATTAAACAGTCATGGTGTAAAAAAGCAAGGGATATAAATTATGCCTTCTATTCCATTTGGACAGCTGAATTTACAAGATGGCTCCAAAATTTGTCAAATCAAACCAAAGGAGGTATACATTGCATAGTTGCTGAAACAACCCAAATGTTTATTTAAATGGAGGGGTCAGATTCATTGACAAAGGAACCCACTTGATTCCTCATATTCCTCTCCTGCCCTCTCACTAAAATTAAGTCATGAATGTGTCACCAGTTTATTAATGACTGGAACAGCTTTACATACAAAGTGGCAAATTCTGTGGGTGCAGAACAGATCTATATATAAGGGGCTCCGCTATTTGTCCGCTTTCAGATTTGAAGGTTCATTGAGTCTGCTTCCTTTTTTCCCCCAATTATACAAAAAATTAGTTTTTACGTGTGCCACATACATTCAAGTTGAATATAAAATATACAAAACAATTTCTGAGCAAATGTGGAATTAATGCCCATTTGTATACACACTTCTAATATAAATCTAATTCAAAAGTTCCCGTTTTATAAGAGCCATCAAAATATACTGACAGATACCAGCATTTCAAGAAAATCAGATATTCATGTGTAAAAGAATGAAACTGGATCCTTTTCTTATTTATCACTCTTAAAAATTAACTTGAAATGACGACTTAAATGTAAGAACAGAAATCACAGAACTCCTAGGAGAAAACAGGAAAAAAGCTTCTTGACATATTTGTTTTGTTTTGTTTTGTTTTGTTTTGTTTTGTTTTCCTCATGGCAACATTTTTTTGCAGCTGAGAACTAAAGCACAAGCAGCAAGAGCGAAAATAAACAAGTGGGACTATAACAAACTAAAAAGCTTTTGCACAGCAAAAGAAATGATCAACAAAATGAAAGACAAGCTACCGAACTGGAAACATATTTACAAATCATACATCTGATAAGGGGTTAATATTCAAAATATATAAAGAACTCATACAATTCAATAGCAAAAAAACTTGAAGTAATCCAGTTAAAAATGGTCAAAGGACCTGAATAGACATTTCTCCAAAGATACAAATGGCCAAGAAATACATAAAAAGATGCTCAGTGTCATTAATCATTAGGAAAATACAAACCAAAACCAAAATGAGATACTGCCTGAGCCCTGTTAGCATTGCCATTACCAAAAAGACAAGTGCTTGTAAGGATGTAGAGAAAAGGGAAACTTTGGGAGTGCCTGGGTGGCTCAGACCCTTAAGCATCTGCCTTAGGCTCTGGTTATGATCCCGAGATTCTGGGATCAAGCCCTGAGTATGGATCACTGCTCAGCAGGGAGTCTGTTCCCTCACCTGCCCCTTCCCCTCTCCCTGCTAATATGTATGTTCTTTCTGTCTCTCTCTCTCACACATGTTCATGTACTCTCAAATAAATAAAATATTTTTAAGGGAATTTTTAAAATATTTTATTTATTTATTTGACAGAAAGGAACACAGCTAGAGAGGGTACACAAGCAGGGGGAGTGAGAGAGGGAGAAGCAGACTTACCGCCAAGCAAGGAGCCCGATGCAGGGCTCGATCCAGGGACTCCGGGATCATCACCTGAGCCAATGGCAGATGCTTAATGACTGAGCCACCCAGGCACCCCATCAAATAAATAAAATTTAAAAAAAAAAAGGAAACTTTATGCATTGTGAATGAGACTGTAAACCGGTACAGCCATTACAGAAAGCAGAATGGAGTTTTCTTAAAAATTTAAAAATAGAACTACCATATAATCTAGCAATTTCATTTTTGAGACTATATCTAAAGGAAACAAAAACACTATGTCAAAACGATATCCACAACCCGTATGTTGATAGTAGCATTATTTACAATAATCAGACATAAAAACAATTTAAGTGTCCATCCATGCATATATGGGTAAGAAAATGTGAGATATACAGGGATACACAATAGATATTATATTGTCATAAAAAATGGAAATCTGAAATCTGTGGCATGGACAGACGTTGAGCACATTAGGCTAAGTGAAGTAAAACAGACAAAGAAAGATAACTACTTATGATCGCACTTATATGTGGGCTCTAAAAGCAAAAGAAAACAAAACAAAGCAAACAAACAAAAATGAAATGAAACAAACCAACCAACCAACCAACCAACCTACCAAACTCATACCTACTGCCTCTATTAACCACAAATCTGATCTCTTTTACAGGGGGTAAAGTAAAACTGAAGGAAGGTGGTCAAAAGGCACAAACTTCCAGTTGAAAGATAAGTAAATGGGAAGGATGTAATATACAACATGATAGCAACAGTTAACACTGCTGTATATCTTTGAAAGTTGTTAAGAGAGTAACTGATCCTAAGAGTTCTTTTCACAAGGAAAAAACATTTTCTTTTGTATTTATATAAGATGATGGATGCTGTGATAACTTACTGTGATAACCAATTCACAATGCATGTAAGTCAAATCATTATACAGTATCTCTTAAAATTATATAGTCTTTTAGGTTAATTATATCTCAATAAACTGGGAAAATTTTTTAAAAAAGGTAATCATCATTTTTGTATTAAAGGCTATTTTGAATGACAATCATTGCCTTTAACTTTTCCTAACCTTTCAAACTTTATGTCAATGGAAATATTTTTTATGTAGCTATATTTCCTTTTTATATGAATAGAAAAATAATTGCTAATTTGGATGCAAACTTATTTCAGATTTGCACATTACCATTTTACATCTGGGCAATTCATTTAAATAACTTCAACCTTAAAAGAACAAAAACTACTAAAGGGTAAAATTTTTATTATAATGGCTCAAGAACTTCTGCTCTAAAAATTTTCAGGATATTTCCAAAGCTTGTATTAGGGCTTCTGATGACAGACTTATGCCAAGTAAGAAATTATAATTCATTACACAAGATCATCTGGGAGAGATTTTAGATGAAGTTTTTACTTAAAGAAATAAATAACTTCAAAGTTTTCCTCTGAAAGGGAGATGGATATAAAAATGTGACTCCTCCTTCACTTTCCCTTTCTCTATCCTTTTCCTCTTCCTATTTTCCTTCCTTCTCCTCCCCCCAACCTCTTTTTAAGCAGGGAAATAAAGCTTCAAAGACTGATGTCTTATGAGTATAAGAATTGAGATCCCTGCTTTCCAGTCATAATGGATGAAAGCTTATTGCCTGGGGAGTAAATGAACTTGTGGAAGAAGGTCTTGTAACCAACCACTTAAAGGAAAAGATATGCATAGTCCTGCTAAAGTGTTCCCTAAATGAGAGCCCTTACATAATTAGCACCACAAATACTTACACAATACATTCTATTGGATCTAGAGGTAAAAAGTTTCTGTATAACTTCTGATAAGAAAGGTTAATTTTCTGGCCCTCAGTGTCTTATTTGTAAAATGATCGATTTGAAATAAATAAATAAATAAATAAATAAATAAAGGGCTAGAATTAGATGTGAAAGGAGTTATATTTTTTTAACTTAGGCATAAAGAGATATATGATATATGTATATTATTCTACTCTATGCAATATAAAAAAGTTGATTAATTGATTTGCTTACTTTATTGACACTTAAATAGATACACTGTTACTCATAATAAAGTCTGTTTACTTTTTTCTTCAGCTTTTGCTTTGAGGAGCTGGTTTCATAATAAGGTATGAGGTATTTCTGTGAAGCTATATTAAGGGTAAGATTAAGCTAAAATTGTAAAATAGTTTTAAAATAAGGTTCAACAATATGTAAAAGCCTTTTTAAAACATTTTTACATACAGAGAGGCTCTTTCTTTTACCTTCTGAACTATACACAATATTATAACTGACTGATCCAGTTACCTTAAATTCCGGTTTCTCCCCATTAGAATCTAAGCAATTATCTGTTTAGATATAGTAAAGAAATAAATCATCTCCACTTTATATGAGGTGTTGACATTTATTGATTTAATGTTCTCTTAAAATCTTTTGGGGAAATGGTTTTTAAATTATAATAATAAGTGGACAGAAATTAATGGACCTACCCAAACTAGAGCAACATGTTGGAATGTAATTCATTGCCAAAATTTTGTGAGTGAATTTTAGTAAGAAAAATTATGGCTAAGAGGCTCTATGTTGCTGTTCTTTTATAACTTACACTGCTTCTCTGTGAGCTAGTGTTTCAGAATTCTGTTCTGAGACACATAATTATTTCCTTTCATACACTGACCATGTACTGTGTTTTCTGGCTTGACTAGAATAAAAGTCCTTCAAAAGATAATCTTTAAAAAAAGATTTTACTCTAAATAATTTAGAAAGAATAGATAAACTATTATGAATATAATAAATGATTAACATTCAGACACTTCTGCATTAATATTTAATAAGAAAATGTGTTGTAACATGCAATATAAACTTTACTAAATATATAAAAAAATCAAGCATAAATCATTGATTACCTTTTTTATCAATTTCAAGACAGCTGTAAGTACACATAAATGGTGTCTGTCGACAAATACATAATTAGCCCCATTCCTTTTACATCATAGTTCTTTGCATGTTCTTGACTTTGTGCTCTATCAGCTTTCCCCAGCCATGTATCTGCTATTTATCTTTCTTACTGATTTGGGGCTTTTTTATTTGTTTTTATTTATCTTTACAACAGGAGTACGTTTTTCTTTACCAATATGCAAGTAAGTCATATGCCACTTCCTCCATATCAGTTTCAGCATGTTTAACTAAATCAGGGTCTTTCTTGTAAAATCAGTAACAATAAAATTTTGTTGTCAACTAAGATTAGGTTCAAGGAGTAATTGATGGATCAAAGCAAGTTCACTCAAAAAGTGAAGTGAGCTCAATCTGCCTTACTAAATAAATAGTAGAAAGGATTCAAATATCAAATTTTACCTTCAGCAGAATTCCTGCTTTATCTTAAATCATAGTGGAGGGCTATCTCTTTTAAGTAGATTGTGTCTAGGGTGCCTGGGTGGCTCAGTGGGTTAAGCCTCTGCCTTCGGCTCAGGTCATGATCTCGGGATCCTGGGATTGAGTCCCACATCAGGCTCCCTGCCTGCTTCCCCCTCTTTCTCTGCCTATTTGTGATCTCTCTCTGTCAAATAAATAAATAAAATCTTTTTTAAAAAAAGAAGATTGTGTCTAACCATACTGTTTTTTTATATAAAACTGTTTTTCTTCTGTTACAAGTGTCTATGTAACATTGTTAAATCTGAAGTCTAAGGTCAAAGAATATAGCACCTCATGTTAGATCATAAGTGGCATTTCTTGCATACTTGTGTCTCTAGGATGCTTAAATGTTCTTTAGAGCTTTCATAACTTTGTTTTCCAAAAAAAAAAACAAAAGAAAAAAACCAAAAGCTAAGACAGGGAAGGCAGAAGTGCATCTAAGACAAAGGTTAAAAGAACTCTTAGGCTCTCAATACTGTAGGAAATGAACTTTTGGCTTAAAATTTTATTTTATATTGAATAGGAAAATGATGTTTGAAAAAAGAGATTTTACTTCAAAATCACGGGCTTTTATAGAATGTTCTCAGCTTGACATGAAAAATCTCTTTTCCCTGCCAACTGTGCCACCCCAAATGTTTTTTGGCATTAGTTATCTGTTAGATTATTGTGTTTTACTGCAGAATTTCAGGGTACCTGAAAAGCAAGCAGGTAAAAAACAAACCAAACCAAAAAAAGCACTTGTTTTATGTTAAAGGAATACACTAGTTTTTATACAAGGGGAAATAAAAAATCTTCATGGAAATGTAGAAATCACTCCAAAGAAAGTACAAACTTGGCATGCTTGAACTGACTGAGCTAAACTGACTTTTTAGCTAGATAGTAAAGTTCAGGAAATATAATCATTGTTGGAATTATACTGGTGCCTGTTGGGACTTGGCCTTTGAAGTCATTTTGGTAAACCTTCTATAAAACATCTATGTAAAAATCTGTCCTTACATTTCTGGTATATAGGTCAAGGCACCTAGTCATTTCCTACTGAATGCCCATCAAATGTTAACCTTTTACTTCCTTTAAGAATTTAAGTCTCAGGAGTGCCTGGGTGGTTCAGTTGGTTAAGTGACTGCCTTCGGCTTAGATCATGATCCCACAGTCCCGGGATCAAGTACTGGGGTTTCCTGCTTGGCAGGAAGCCTGCTTCCCCCCTCCCACTCCCCTTACTTGTGATCCCTCTCTAGCTGTGTTTCTCTCTGTCAAATAAATAAATAAATATTAAAAAAAAAGGAATTTAATTCTCAGATACCCACTGGTACACTCATTCAAAATTCCAACAACTCTTAGCATGATTGTTCACACTTCTGATTAATCCCTGAAGCACAGGAGAACTCACCTAACTAACTGCATGAAGAAACAGAAAATCTCATCAAAAACACTTCATGATATACAGAGGAAAGCACTTACTCCTACAGTCTCATTTTTTTGTAGTACATATGCTATCACTAAAAAACAACTGATATTTTTCTGTTATCTGATTGGGTAGACAGGTTTTTTGACCATTAGCTTATAATCCCCTAAAAAATCTTCTCATGTTTACTTGCATCTGTGATTTGCTTCTAAAACTTCATAAACTTTTACTATGTACACAATTCAGCAAGAGATAATTCTAAAATGCAGTATATGATTAACTGACTCATCTGAGAGCCTGAGTTTCTAGTCCATGGGCCACACTTTGAATAACATGGCATTAAATGTTTTCTTGCATTTTAGTTGCCCAGCAGCACCCCTAGTTTGGTTCAAATCATCTCAGTTACCCTTTTTGAATTACTTTTACCACTACTGTATCAGATTATGGAGAGTCTTAAAATCAGAATATTTTCAGTTTTTCCTTAGTAAAAGGAATGGATTTGTAACATATAAACAAACTGGACTTTTTCTAGTATGAATGGAGTACAAAGAGAAAATTTACATACTTTCATTTCAGGGAAACTGTTCTGTTGAAAATCTTGAGTAAATTCCTACCAGAGACATATTTTATCCTTCCCAAGCCTTATTATTCAATTACTATTTGTAATAGTTATACCCATCTTTCAAATAATTTTGCTATCTAAATATTCAAATTTGGTTTATAAATGCCATAGACATTGAAATTTGGAAATGTGACACTTTCTTTTATGCCAAAAAATTTTATTACGTTTTGATGAAGAGAAGCTTGCAGTGTTGAAGTATATTCACAAAAAATATTCCTAGAATAACAACTTTTTACAAAGTCACCATGTAAAAAAGTAGTAACTAAGAGAATCTCAGTAATTGAGTTCATGATAAAATATTGCTGGAGGTAAGTTATTATTGGCACACCACTATAGGGTCAACTCCATTTCATTTAAACTATAACTTACTAGAAGAACTCACAATAGCATAAAGAAAAAGTTTGCCTAGAAATTCAAAAACATAAAAATCCATTTAACATTTTATGATATATAATAATATTAAATTACTTGGTAATAGATGATGTTTTCATTGTTACAGCTATTTTACCCACACAGGTAAATTTTGAATGGCATATGCCTTCAGTGAAGTACTTCATATTAACAAATATTCTTTATTAGTAAATTTCCAAAAAAAACCTCTAACTTCTACAGTTCAGGGCTAGTCTTTGGGCCTATATACTCAATCAGCAGGCATTCTAAAATACAGTTTCCAACATTTTTTTTAGTACAGTTGACATAAACTCTACCTGAATATTCTGCATATTCATGTATAGTAGAACTACATTTCAGGAGCCTGAAATGATGTGAAACCATTTTAATGCACTATGGATCTTGTAAAAGCATGTACCTTAATATTCTAAGAATTTTCAAAGGCATACATATTTCTGTTTTCAATTTTTATTTGATTTGATTCAAAATAAAATTAATGCCCTCAGCATATGAATCCAGGTAACATCTGACTGGCAATAAACTCTTCAGTATATAATAAAAGTATTTTTTTTTAATTTCAAAGCTTTTGCTTTGAGAAACAGATTCATTTCATTGAAATTGTCAAACCTATTAGTGTAGTATTATTTGTAGTATTCCTTTATTATTTTTATTATTGGAAATAATTATTTTTTACATCTTTACTAACATCTCTTGGTTCATTCCTGATACAGTATTTTTTGTCTTTTCTTTTTTTGGCAGTGTTGATAGAGGTTTGTAAATTTTATTGGTAGTTTCAAAAAAATGGCTCTTTGTTTCATTGATTTCTTCTATGGCTTTTCTGTTTTCAAATTCACTGATTACTGCTCTTACAATTAGGTCTTTCTTTAATGCATTCATTGGGTTATTTTGCTCTTTTCTTTCTAGGTCTAGAGGTGGGAGCTCAGATTATTCATTTGAGAATTTTTATCTTTTCTACTAGACTCATTCAGTGCTATACATTTCTCTCAACATTACTTTTACATTTTGATATATTTTATTATCATTTATTTCTATGTATTTATGTTTCCACTGAGACTTCTTTAACCTAAAACTTACCAAAGCATGATTTAATTGTTTGTTCTTTAGTAGTCAAGTATTTGATGATTTTCTAGTTATCTTCCTGTTACTGACTTACAGTTTGAATTTTTGGAGTTAATGAACACACTGTGTTTGACTTCGGTATTTAAGATTTTCTCATTATTTGTTCTATGGCATAGGATATGGTCTGTCTTGGTATATGTTCCTTGAATGCTTAAAAAAAAATTATGTATTGTCCTGCTATTGAATGTTGTGTTCTAAAAATGCTGATTAGAGTTTATCAGTTGAGGGGTGTTTTAAGTTCTGTATTCTGACTGATTTTCAGTCTAGTTGTTTTGTCAGTTATTTAGAGAAGGGGTTAAAAGCTCCAATTATAACTGTGATTTTTGTCTGTTCTACTTTCAGTTCTATTTTTATTTCACATATTTTCCATCTCTTTGGTTCATATACAATTACTATTGCTATGTCTTCTTGGTATATTTACCCTTTTATCATTATATTATGTTCTGTGACTCTGGTAATCTTCTATGCTTAGAAGTCAATAATACCTGATGTTAATATAGCCATGCCTTCTTTCTTTTGATTAATATTTCCATTATATAAATTTTAATACCCTCATACTTTCAACCTGCCTATATTACATTCAAAATGTCTTCAACATAAAAATCCTAGAAGAAAGCACAGGCAGTAATGTTTCTGATATCAGCTGTAGCAACATTTTTTTCTAGATATATCTACCAAGGCAAGGGAAATAAAAGCAAAAATAAACAATTGGGACTCCATCAAAATAAAAAGCTTCTTCACAGCCAAGGAAACAAAACTAAAAGGCAATCTACTGAAGGAAAGAACATATTTACTATCTAATAAAGAGTTAGTATTCAAAATATATAAAGAACTGATACAACTCAACACCCCAAAAATGAATTAATCCCATTAAAAAATGGACAAAAGATATGAACAGATATTTCTCCAAAGACAGAGATGACTAACAGATACATGAAAAGACCTGTAATGTCATTTAGCATCAGGGAAATGCAAATCAAAACCACAAAGCGATAACACCTCACACCTGTCAGAATGGCTAAAATCAAAAACAGAAAAAAGTGTTGGTGAGGATGTGGGAAAAAAAAAACAAAGCCCTCTTGTACTGTGGTCAGAATGCAAACTGGTGCAGTCACTCTGGAAGACAGTTTAGAGGTTCCTCAAAAAGTTAAAAATAGAACTACCCTATAATCTAATAACTGCACTACTACTGGATATTTATCCCCAAAATACAAAAAACACTAATTCAAAGGGATACACGGAGTCTTATTTTTATTGTAGCATTATTTATAATTGCCAAATTAAGGAAGCAGCCCACTATTCATTGATGGGTGAGTGGATAAAGAAGAGTATTTACACACACACACACACACACACACACACAACGGAGTATTAGTCAGACATAAGCAAGAAAGAAATCCTGCCATTTACAATGACATGGATCGAGTTACCATATAACGCTAAGTGAAATAAGTCAGTCAGAGAAAGAGAGATACCATATGATTTCACTCATATACGGAATTTAAGAAACAAAATGAATGAGCGAAGGAAAGAAGACAGAGAAAGAGAAAACAAGAAACAGACTCTTAACTATAAACAAGAAACTGATGGCTACTCAAACGGAGTTGGAGGGGGGCAGTGGGTGAAACACGTGAAGAAGATTAAGGTATGCACGTGTGTAATGGGCACTGGCTGATGTATGGAATTGCTGAATCACTATACTCTACACCTGAAGCTAATATAACACTGTATGTTAAGTATACTGGAATTAAAATAAAACAAAAAAAATAAAATAAAATAAAAATAAAATGAACTTCAACTGACAGCATATACTCGAGCTCATGTTTTTTATTTGATTATGTTACTATCTCTCATTTAATTCATATACTTAGGCCAGGTACATTTATTAGAATTATCAACATAGTAAGGTTTAAGTTTTACTTCCTTTTTCTTTTTTTTTAAGATTGTACTTTTATTATTTCTGTCATTTCTATGTATTCTTTTTCTTGCCTTCTGGAGGTTACTTGAAAAATTTTTTCAGGGGGGGTGCCTGGGTGGCTCAGTTGGTTGAGCGACTGCTTTCGGCTCAGGTCATGATCTCAGAGACCCGGGATTGAGCCCCACATCAGGCTTCCTGCTCGGCGGGAAGCCTGTTTCTCCCTCTCTGTCCCTCTGCTTGTGTTCCCTCTCTGGCTGTGTTTCTCTCTGTAAAATAAATAAATAAAATCTTAAAAAAAGAAAAAAAAATTAGGTTCCATTTTGATTTATAGTATTTTTGAGTGTATTTCCTTGAACAGCTTTCTTAGTCATTTACTCTAAGCATTTCACTATACATAACACCACATCATGCTGATGTTAACATCCTGCCCATTTTAGTAAAATATAGAAACATACTTCCCTTGTCTATTCTATTTCCAAGTTCACTGATTCCCTCCTGTGTGCCCTCCATTCTGCTGTCTCACTTTTTTATTTTGGTAATTATATTTTAAATTCTAAAATTTCCATTTGGTTCTTCTTTTATGTTGTATTTCTTTGCTGAGATTTTAAAAAAAAATCTTTTGTTTCATGAGTCTGTGTAATGTCTGGTTGAAGTATTTTTTTGTGAAGACTACTTTTAAGTCTTTGTCAGATAATTTAAACATCTCTTTCATCTGGACGTTGGCATCTACTGACTTTTTCACTCAGTTTAAGTTCTTGATTCTTGATATAAGTGATTTTCAACTGAAATGTGCAGAGTGTCTTATAAAGAATTTAATTTTCATTTGACTGATGACTAATAAGATTGAGCAGCTTTTAATATATTTACTGAAATCTGGATATTCACTTTTGAGAAGTATTTATTTCAGTTTCCCACTAAAGATTTTTAATATGAATAGATGTTGAGAATCTTCAAAGATCTTTTTAAGCTCCAATCAAAATTATCTGATTCTGTTTTTCTTCTTTATTCTTTAATGGGGTAATTTATATTGATTCATATTCAGCATTTAATAATTGTATTCCTTCAATAAAACACTTATTTGTAATCAATTTTTCTTCAATAGATTGTTGGAATTAATAAGCTAACATTTTCAGTAGGATTACTGCCACTTTCTTTAATTGTAATGTTCTCTGTAATTATCTCAGTGTCAATAGCTTTGGGTATCAATAATATTGTGGGAAGATTTTTCTTCTTTCCCTATTTCATGAAATGTTTAAGTTTGGGGATATTACTTAGTATATTTTGGGAGAATCCAATAAGAAGCCATATAGATTTGATGCTTTTTATGTGGTGAGATTTTTATTTATGGTTTCTTCAATTGATAGAGATATTTTGATTTTCCAATTTTGTGTGTCATTCCCCCTAATGTTTTCAACAAAAGTTTTCAAACATGAAGAAAAGTCAAAAGTCTTGTACATATTATTATAAATAATTTTAATAAATATTTGTAATTTTTAAAAAATAATTTTTTAAAATTATTTTAAAAAATAATTTTAATAAATATTATTTAAATAATAAATTATTGTAAATATTTTGCTTTGTTTGCTTCCTAGCATATTATTCCATGCCTTCATCTTGAATGCATCCATCAAACTATCTTATTTTTTTATTCATTTCACTAAGTTGTATATTTCCATAGGCTTCAGCCCTAAAAATTTCAACACTTAACATTGCTAACTACTTTGATATTTGTTTATAATTTTTAATTAAAGGTCACAGAAATTGGGGCTCCTGGGTGGTTCAGTCATTGAGCAGCTGCCTTTGGCTCAGGTCATGACCCCGGAGTCCCAGGTTCAAGTCCCACATCAGGCTTCCTGCTTCATAGGAAAGCCTGCTTCTCCCTCTCTCATTCGCCTTGCTTGTGTTCCCTCTCTAGCTGTGTTTTGCTCTGTCAAATAAATAAATAAAATCTTAAAAAAAAATAAAAGTCAGAGAAATTGAAAAGTACAGGTCTTAAGTGTACTTTGAATTGTCGTGGCCATATCTTAAATATGTGTACCATTTTTCAGTTGGAACCCCCAATGCTTGTCCCAAGTTTTTCATGCACAAACAGAAAATAGGATTTATGGTAATTAGTGAAGCCAAGGGTAGGGGGATTTGAATAAGTCCTATCTCCTAAAGCAGTCAGTCTGTCTTGAGTTTGTTCAAAGCAAGGCCTTTGGAGTATCAAATTTTTTAAGATTATACAAAGGGATAGCTAGAGCAGAAAAGTTAAGAATCGAGTATGTAAGATATCCAGTGTAATAGTAATTAGCCATTAAAAGTTACAACTAGAATCCAATTGTCAAAGGGGAAAATGACTTTCTATTTTGTATGACATCATCATACCTTAGATCAAGGGTCAATAGACTTTGTTCCTCTAAAGGGTCAGGCAGTAAATATTTTGGCTTTGAAGGCTACCTGTTCTCTGTTAAAACTACTCAGATCTATCTTTGTTATAGAAAACCAACTATGGAAAACACATAAATGAATGGTGATAGCCGTGTTCTAATAAATATTTACCAAAAAAAAAAAAAAAAGCTAACAGACTGATTTGGGCCTACAAGACACATAAGAAATCCTTTCGGGGGTTGGCAGATAGATGAGACATAATCTTTTAATAGTATCATTTTTTACTGGGTATTTGGTTAGTTTCAGTAGGGCATAGCTAGGCCAAGTAAGGTCTTTAAAATTTAATCCTCCTTCATCTCTCCCACTTGTGTAATCTCTTTGTCCTGAGGCTATCAGGGAACAGAGTCAAGGGTTATAGACCAGATATCATTTTCCAGAAAGAAGCTGCCTCACCCATACTTTAATAATGGTATTACATTTATAAAATAGGTCTTTAACAGATGCTTTAAGAGTAATCAATAAGTGCTAAAGTTTAGCGAGAGGACCAGAGACTGTCTTAGAAAACAGGAAGCAGTCATGGCAAAAGCACAATTTGAGGAGTCTTTGAAATTCCAACAACTGAAATCATAGTCTTAACCTAAGAAAGTAATGGTGGAATGGTGATAGAGTTGATGATAAAATCAAATAAAAAGGGAACATTGTTTTGGCATTATGTGGACATGTCCTGCTTATATTAAGAACAATAACGATAGAGAAATACCATTCTGGTCACACAAAGACTGTCATTTGTTCTTTTGAATTCTATTTTTTTGTGCTTAAACAACATATTCTTTCTTCTGGTGTTTATTTTCTGTAAAATATTGACAAGCGTCTTTGTTTAGACTAGTATAGAGAACATTTATCATTCGCAGATTGTTCCAATTGCTTAACTTAGAAGTTATTAATTTGGTCTGCAATTTTTCTTTTTCTGAGCAAAGTTTGTAAGGTGCTCAGTGAGCTCTTACAATTCCAAGAGGGTACTGTTTGCTTTCTAATCTTTGGTTTTCTAACTAAATCTATGACCTCAGGTTTCAGACTTCAACCAAAAATGTTAACAGGACAGTTAGGACAGTATGTCTTCTCCCTGAAAGAGACTAGAATTTCTTCTTAAAGCGGTAATGATAGGACCTAATAAGTCTAAAACAATTTTTTTTTAATTTATAAGACTGTAGTTTTTAAAATATGCATATTTTAGAACAGTTTTATATTTAAAATAATGACAATATACTGCAGAATTCCCATATATTTTGCACCCAATTCCCCATTATTAACCTGAAATTAATATGGTATATTATTAATTAACAAACTAGTACTGATATACTATGTATTAACTAAATTTCCTACTTTATTCAGATTTTAATTTTTACCTAATATATTCTTTTGTTCTAGAATCCTATCCAGGGTCCCTCAAGTCTTTAGGCATCTCTTTATTATTTTTTGAACTTACCTTGTTTTTTATTAACCTGCCAGTTTTGAAGGTCAATTATCTTGTAGAATGCCTCTCTCTTGGAATTTTCCTATGTTTCTCTCAGGATTAAATCAGAGTTATGGGTTTTGGTTTTGGGAGAAACACCAGAGGAAACATGATTTTTATCACAACTTTCAAGGACACACACACAATCAACATGGTTTATCACTGTTGATGTTGACCTTAACTGCCTAGCAGAGATGGTCTGTCATGTTTCTTCACTGTAAGATTTATTTATTTGTCTGAGACAGAGAAAGAAAGCACAAGCAGGGGGAGCTGCAGGCAGAAGGAAAAGAGGCTCCTGCTGAGCAGTGTTTCTCCACCATAAGATTACTCTTACTTTCCCCCTTTCCAAACTAGACTCTATGGAAGGAAGTTATGTTGTACAGCCCACACTTAAGGAATGGGGAGTTATAGTCCCCTTTATAAAGATCAAGTATCTACATAAATTATTTGGAAGTGTTCTGTATCAGAGATTTTTTTCTCTCCTCCCAAATTTATTTATTTATTTATTTAGTTAGTTAGTTAGTTATTTATTTATTTATACAGTTCTTTATATAAGTACAGACCCATGGGTATTTATTTTATACTTTGGGTTATAATGCAATGCTACTTTATTTTCTTGCTCAAATTATTCCAGTTTTGTCCACTGGGAATTCTTTTGGTTACTCATCATCACTGTACCCCATCAAATTGTAGATGTGTGTGTGTTTTAGTTATTGTCTTTTCTCTGGCAATACAAAATAATCCATATTGTACATATTCTGCTCAAGTCCTTAAATCAGCCATTTCTCCAGAAGGCTCTGTTTTTCATTTTTGTTTTAAAGGCTGGTACAGACATCAAAATCTAAGAGCTAAGACTGGATTCTTAACTAATCATTTTTTGTAAGAAAGCCCTTGGGGAAATTGTTAGTTTATTCTAAGTTATCTAAAATATCATTACTTGCCCTTGGTAAAATTCTGCCATACTTTCAAGTTTTTAGTTATACTCATATTATAACATTTGTACATGTAACGTGGACAATGAATCAGTTTCACTGAGTGAGATCCATACAAAATAATAATAAACAACAGACAAATAAGAATCTTGGCACTACACCCTACTTCATTCTTCAGTGCCTTCGGCAGTTAAGCAGATTCCAGTCAGGAAGTTATATGCCAAGGTCAAAAAAGAGTAAAATCAGGCAGCACTTAAAGTAAAGAATAGGCATGCTCATCGTAAGTAGAAACCACTCAACTTTCCAGGCTCTGGGATTCTGAAATGGCAGACATTACAAGGTCCTGTTGTATTCTATGCAGGAAGTGACCTGGGCTAAGTATGATCTAAGTGGCAGCACCAAAACTGGTACAAGAAAACTAACCTCAGCACCATTAAGGAAGGCTTTTATTCAAAAATGCTAGAACAGGTTCAGCTTTGAAAGAGAATTTAATCTTTAAGAAAAAGGCAGAGTTTTTGTAGTGCTTTTGAGAGTAATAAAATGAAGTAAATTTAGGAGCTGTTGGTTATAAATACTTCTTAGAACAGGGACAAATTGTTCTTGTAGTTTACCAGCTGATGGCTAGGCAATTTTGATTTAGCAAAAGTGAAACAATGAAGGTTATGTGCTACTGTCACATGAGGTCTACCATGAGAGTTGGGAGGAACAGTTTTGGGAGCTGAGAACATAGTGGGAAGTATTTAGAGTTTCTCATGCATAATTATAATAAGCAACAGTGCTCTTCAACTTAAGAGTACATATAATTATTATACCCCCGACATGTATTATTTTTCTTAATTTTGAAGTATTAAGTAAATGTAACAAGAAAACTGCATGAGAGTATTGGGTACTTTTACTATATATTTTTCAGAATGCCTCCTTGTACATGTTAGGTCCTGAATAAATATTTTGAGAGAAAATACTGATGCTCAGCACCAACAACTGTACTACCAGGTAAAATATCTTTAGGTATAATGACTAATTGCCTACCCACTTGATAATTCTGTGTGATTTTCTGATTCCATTTTTAGTTTTATCAAGAATTTTTACCTCGGAACTTAGCAAAGTAGTAGCATACATTCTTCATTCAAATATAATATAGTAGAAAAAAATGAGAGGAAAATTTGTCAGCTTCTCTAACTTTCTATAGAGACAGCTAGAGAATTAGGTAGAAAAGTATGTTTCATTCAGGCTGCATGACCCTTATCTTAATGAGCTATACACTAGACATGGAACTGTTGCTCTTCTAAATGGATGATAAACTCCAGCCTCAAAAGTTTATATAATTTTCTTATGCCTCTGCAGGCACTAAGCCATAATTCCTGAGTTCATACCATGCATACAATCATCAGTCTCTGTGTTTACAGGCACACACAGCGGGCTTATTTGTTTATTTTTAGATGTAGTGCCCCTTTGAGTATGAATGTGTATAAACATGAATCAGAAAAAAAGGAGTGTGACAGAATACTAGAGGGCAATATTTAATTTTGCTTTAAAAATGAGCTCTTACCTATTTCTCATGTGTTGAAAATGAAGCTTGTAATTTCCCAAAGGTGTGCAGTGGGAAATAGATAATATTTGAAAATTCATCAGTGGGTTTTTTCCTATAATGAAAAATATGGACATGAAAAGATTGTTCCTGATAGCCATGGCAGCATTTAGGAAAATATGGAAAGAGATCTTAATAGTAAACTGAACATAAACAAATATACCATTAAAAATTCAGTAAGTTCATTTCTTTCTCAGCTTCCAATATGACAGAAAGAGAGAAACACATATAAAATGAGTGAATCAAAGGGACAGTGGCTACATTTTCCCCCTCAGCTCCTAGCATTATGGGCTCAGTTTTATTTCTTAAGTAAAGAAAAGGGCATCAAAAGAAAAGAATGAAAAAAATAAAGGCAAACAACAGTGGCTTTTGGAAGAACTCTGATCAGATATGCTCTTCTCTGTGAGTGTCTTTATTTATTTAGTAGTAGACTTCTGTCTGGACACTAGGACATTTATTATTTACCATTATTTTCCACCATGCCTTATAACTTCAGTTGGGAGCAGTATCAAAAAAACAAAACAAAACAAAACAAAAAAACAGAAAATAAACTAATTGAAATGATTAAAAATAAGCAAGCATAGACAATTTCACTTTGAAAATTTAACAAAAAGATCAATTTCTGTTTTATTTAGGCTACTATAAAGCCACTTTCCAATATTTTTTTCTTTGTCCTTAACTTATTTATCAAGAGTAATTTACCTCATTACCTAATGTTTTTAATATCCCCTTTTGCAGAGAATCTGGAATCCCTTTTATCTTTATAAATTTGAAACTACTCTCTAATGATAATGCATAATAATTAATTATGTGTAAAACAGAGACTCTATCTTCATATGTTATGCATATATGTTCTATTTTACTGTTCTTACAGTGAATTCTGTGCTATTTAAAAATTATGAAAAAATTACATAGTAACATCAAAAGTAGAAGAGACTGAAGACATTCTGTCATTTAATTCATTTTTCTTTTTCTACTGCAAATAAATCTGTTACATGGCTAAATTATGGCTCAAATATTAGATGAGTCATTCCACATATTAAGATTAGACAGATTCACTGAACTGGGAATTCAGAGCATGGAGAGAGACAAAGTACAGACTGAAAGTTTGATGAACTAGACTTCAGAAGGTAAAGACATGGTGAAAGATGATTCAAATAAACATTTTTACTGTACATGACTGGGATTCTAGAGTTCTAGCAAAATTGGATCAAACACACTGGAAAGCTATAGACTGCTATTTTTAAATAACTCTTCAAGACTAAAACATGGCTAAGGGTCAGAAAGAAAACTCTAGGCTTAGCTTATCAGAAGCATTTGGAAGGAAAACATCATTGCATAATTTTATATTCTCCTAAGAGTGAAGGACTCTGGGGCACCTGGGTGGCTCAGCCATTAAGTGTCTGTCTTCGGCTCAGGTCATGATACTGGAGTCATGGGATGGAGCTCTGTATCGGGTTCCCTGCTTGGCGGGAAGCCTGCTTCTCGCTCTCTCACTACCCCCTGCTTGTGTTCCCTCTCTAGCTGTGGTTCTCTCTGACAAATAAAGTCTTTAAAATTAAAAAAAAAAAAAAAAAAGAGTGAAGGACTCTGATAACAACCATAACCTTATGAGGCATACAACCTACTTTTATTCAGGAAGGGGAAATTTCTTGAATTCAAAAATAAGACTAGGGTGCCTGGGTGGCTCAGTGGGTTAAAGCTCTGCCTTTGGCTCAGGTCATGATCTCAGGGTCCTGGAATCAAGACTGGCATCAGGCTCTCTGCTCAGCGGGGAGCCTGCTTCCTCCTCTCACTCTGCCTACTTGTGATTTCTCTCTGTCAAAAAAATAAAAATAAAAAAATATGACTAGGCATTCATCTTGATCTCAGTATATCTTTGAATTTCCCCCCTTGTGGCATAATAATGACTTTAGAATATACAAAATAGACCACACAGCTATCCAGAATGTAGTAGCTTGATAATAATATAAGAATCACAATGTTAGTGAATTAACTTTATTTTCCTTCTGAAATTAATAAAGAATTCCTCTATGTAACTTACTGACTCTGAATCCTTGATGGTCCCTTACACACATGGGAATGGTATATAATTAAAAGTGAGTTCCTAAAAGGAGTGTAAATTCTTCTTACCTTGTACTCACATCTCTTTGACTAATTCCATAACTGGCTTAAATTTGGTTAAGAGGAAAAAAAAAGGTCTGAACTACTCTTGCAGCTGTTGCTGCTGGTACTAATGCTAATAATGTTATACACTGCATATAGCCTACAGGCAAAAGACAAGGTTTGGGGTTATTGTCTCTAGCACTCAGCAAGCTGGGCAGGTCAAAAGCAAGGCTCAGTGAGAGATTACCATGGCCCTTTCTCCTTGCTAATTACCCACACTGGAACCCCTGATTCACCCAAACAGGAGTTAACAATGTTTTATATGAACAATGTTCTGATGGATTCACTGGTTGAACCACTGAAACACAACAAAAAGTTGATTAGCAAAAGTACAACCTGATGTGAAATACAGATCAAAACACAATGAGATACCAACCTCACACCAGTAAGAATGGCTAAAATTAACAAGTCAGGAAATAACAAATGTTGGTGAGGTTGTGGAGAGATTTTGTATCTTACACTGCTGGTGGGAATGCAAGCTGGTACAGCCACTCTGGAAAACAGTCTGAAGGTTCTTTAAAAAGTTAAAAATGGAGCTACCTTATGACCCAGCAAAGGATACAAATGTAGTGATCCAAAGGGACACCTGCACCCCAATGTTCATAGCAGCAATGAATGAAGCCAAATTATGAAAAGAGCCAAGATGCTCACTGACAGATAATGGATAAAGATGTGGTATACATATACAATGTAATATTACTCAGTCATCAAAAAAATGAAATCTTAGCATTTGCAACTAGGTGGATGTATCGTGCTACACAAAGTCAATTAGAGAAAGACAATTATCCTCTGATTTCACTCGTAGGTGGAAGTCAAGAAACAAAGTAGAGGATCACAGTGGAAGGAAGGGAAAAATAAAATAAGATGGAATCAGAGAGGGAAACAAACCATAAGAAACTCTTAACTATAGGAAACAAACAAAGGGCTGCTGAAGGAGAGGAGGAGGGGGATGGAATAAACGGGTGATGGGTATTAAGGAGGGCACGTGATGTAATGAGCACTGAGTATTATTTGCAACTGATGAATTACTGAACTCTACCTATGAAATTAATATACTGTGTGTTAATTAATTGAATTTAAATAAAATTTTTAAAAAGTTCAACCTAATGTAAACGAACTCAACACATCCATGTAAGGAACGGGGATAGACATTAGATAACGTTCTGGTTTTCTTAAGAAATTTATCATTTAAACTTTTTCATCAATTTTGGTAATTTCCATAAATTTTGGTAAAGTCTTCACTGTTACAACTGAAGAGAGAATACAAGTGCAAGATTTTTTTCCAAAGCTATTTGCTTTCCAAAGGACATTTTGATATAGTAAAAGAGTAGTAATAGAATAGTAAAAGAATAGTAATTGATATAGTAAAAGGATATCTGAATTCCATCAATGAGAGCATGTTGATGAAAGATGATTTCAGTAAATACTGAGCCCCCACCTAAATCCAAAATGGCATTTAAGACCATTCAACTTGACTATTTCTGAGGTACTAAGTTTCAAATTTCTTGACTAATGAAGATGGGCCTGGTATTCATTTTGCTATTCTGACAGCATATTTTTGTGTCATAATATTTCAGATCACTTGGGTATATCAATGCAAGACCCAGAATAAAACTTAATTGTGAGTGAAGACATGTTAGCTGCTAATTCATAGAAATGTCCTCTCTCTCCAAACTAGAAGAGTATTATAGAGACAATACAGTTTTTATGTACTTGGGATATTGTTAAAGATTTATATTATTATAAAAGAAAATACTCCTGTTAACACAATAGAAAAGGAAATACATTAAAATATGAGTCTCACAGAGTTCTATTTCCCACAGCTATACATACTCTCAATATGTGTATATGTGTATATATGTTTGTACATCTTTTCATACAATTATATGAATAGGCAATTAACTAATGGAAAAAAATACAGATAGCTTTTAACACAAGAAAACACAGTTCTTTAACAATATAATGATCAAATATTTTTACTCATCGAATCTGAAAATGCATATTAAATTTGATAACAGAATTTAGCAATAATGTACGGAGGCAAAAACTCTCATATGCTACTGCATGAATCAATAATTTACAACTACCAGGTACAATCTTTTTTTTTTTAAGATTTTATTTATTTTTTTGAAAGAGAATGACAGTAAGAGAGGGAATATAAGTAGGGGGAATGGGACAGGGAGAAGCAGGCTTTCTGCTGAGCAAGGAGCCCGATGTGGAGTTTGATGCCAGGACCCCAGGATCATGACCTGAGCCAAAGGCAGATGCCTAACGACTGGGCCACCCAGGCGCCCCTCAGTTACCATCTTAAACACACACAATTTAAACAATTTTGGCTTTCTTTTTCTTTTTCTTATTGGCTTGCATATGACATTTACATAAAATAAGCATCTTATTCTATATTTCTGGGTGTCAATTTTTCCAGTTTATAATTTATCTTTTCCAGTTTATAATTTATCTTTTGACTGTGCCTTTAGTATTGATTTTGTATGTAAATTTCAAATTTGAATCATTTTATGCCATCAAATTAATTAGTTCTTATGGTCTTCTTAGTTTCTGTCTTACTTTAAAAGTTTTTCTCTACACAAATTATAAAAAAGAAAGGCTTACTCTTGTTTTTGTTGTTTTACATGTGATTTTGTGTACCAGTTAAAAGTTATTACCAAATATTAATCATAAAGTAAATTAGAAAGATATATAAGATTAGAAATTTATATAATATTAAATAAATTAGAAAGATATATAAAGATTATATAAAAGGTCTCTCCATAATTGTCCAAATTAATTTTTGCTCTACTGGCTTAATTTTTCTTTGATTAAATATTTTAAAGTTAGTTAAAAATATCACATTTCAGCTATCTATCTTACCTAAAAACCCCAGCATACCTACCTAGAAAAAATTTACACAGTTACTGATCTATAAGAATTTCAACCTTTTGGGTACAAACTATTCATTAAATGAAACTGGTTCTGGTAAGGTTTCTATAAGAATAAGTAAGAGACAAAAAAGACCCATTTTTAACAAAGCATTCTGAAGATGAGTTCTTTGAAATCAAAGCCATCAACCCATCACATACCATTATTTCCTAACTTAGTTTAACAATAATCATTGTACTATGTATTCTGAGAGATAAAGATAAAGATTTTGTTTTCAGAGATTAATCATTTTGCAATGTTCAGATCCAACTTGGTTAACCAACAGATTTTGTATGATAAAAGAAAAATTTCTATAGACATCCTAGGTACACTTGTCTCTTTTCCATTAAGTATATATTAATGGCAGAGACTTAAAAGTTGTCAACATATATCATCAGAAGTATTGTCGTAAGCAGCTGAATTCATAATAATCAATGAAAGTAATTGAAGAGCCTTAAAATTATTTCATTCATCAAAGCAGCATTATTCAACTATGAAACTGAAAGAATACATTGTCTAATTTGCAATACAGTATTTATAATGAAATTTTTAATTTCTGAAAAATATTACAGTTGTTAATGACCTTAACATTGTCTAAAAACAGAATTCAGATATATCAACTTAGGAAGTACTGACTGATGCCTTTTTCTTTCTCCTGCCTGATTTCAGATTCATACATATGTATATCTTTTCAGAACTCATTTTATGGAAAATCTTCAGTTATTTTAAGCCACATTTACAATACAGTAAAATGGTGGCATGATGTACACTGGTAAATACAGAAGATTGGACTCATTGCTTTTACCCAAATGTTTTCTCTTCTTTTTTCTCTTTGTCTCAACAATCTTTTCCTCCAACTTTTATTTAGAATTGAGAGCTCTTTAAAATTATTTAAATATAATTTCCAAAGAACTTTTAAAGTTTTCATTTTTTCCATGATAAAAACACAACCTTCAAGTATAACTAATTTTTAATCTTTAATCATTTTCATTATATTCACTTTTTTGTATTCACAAATATATTTTTACCAAAGAAAGAGATGAAAAAATAAAATTGTAAAGTGGAACAAAAATGTATAAAAAACACATAAAACAGAAAGTAAATCATTCACATATCACAGGTTAAAAAAGAGACGAATCATTTTAGGCCTAAAGCAAAATGATGATGTCGCTCCATGACAGGGATTTTATATCTAATTCAAAAGAAAGGAAGGAAAACCACTGACTGATAACAGTAAGTATCATAAAAGGAGACATTTTGATGTCACTTTACCCTCACTCATTGAAAAGGATAGACCATCGTTTGTTTGTAATGTCAAAGAATAACAAGAAGATAGAAAAATGAAAAGAATAATAACAATATCTTATTCTTAAAAAATGTCAATTATGCCACTTACATGCTGTCTAAATATTGTGAAATATTTTTACTTCAATTTTTAAACTGTGTTTAATTCAAACACAAAAATACTGAGATAATATTATTGTCAATGTGATTTCAGCAAATTCTTTCTCTCTATTTGTAAGTATTTGAATCTAATTGGACTTAAGAAAATCTTTCCTGAAATCTATCCATCTGGTATAAAAAAAATTTACCTTACAGAGTTCATTAACTTTTGACAAGAAATGCACATTAAAACTACAATTTAGTATCTAGTTATAATGTTTCATATATTAGTATAAAGTTCCTAAACATATATGCACTCTTATTTTCTGGATTTAGAAGCAGGAAATAGCTGAAACCTATGTGATCTTTTCAAAAAATATTTTACTACATAATAGTGATTCTCAAAATACACTGTTAGAGTACCAATTCTATGACATTAGGAACTATTATATTACTAGATAGAAGAATATCAGAGTTAAAAATACTTGGGGAACAATTTAAACTAGTATTCTTATGGTAGAATGTCTCAGAACCCTTAATATATTTTTTTAAAGGTTTTATTTATTTGACAGAGACAAACACAGCCAGAGAGGGAACACAAGCAGGGGGACTGAGAGAGGGAGAAGCAGGCTTCCTGCCGAGCAGGGAGCCCGATGTGGGGCTCGATCCCAGTACCCTGAGATCATAACCTGAGCTGAAGGCAGTTGCTTAACCAACTGAACCACCCAGGCACCCCTCAGAACCCTTAAAATTATATAATACTTATTCTGAATTTGTCAAAAGAGAAATACAGTATAACACATTCCAAATATATTGACCATATCTGTTTCAAGAATCTTGCAGATGGGGCACCTGGGTGGCTCAGAGGGTTAAGCCTCTGCCTTCAGCTTGGGTCATGATCCCAGGGTCCTGGGATCGAGCCCCACACTGGGCTCTCTTCTCAGTGGGGAGCCTGCTTCCCTCCCTTTCTCTGCCTGCCTCTCTGACTATTTGTGATCTCTCTCTGTGTCAAATAAATAAGTAAAAATCTTTAAAAAAAAACCTTTTAAAAAAAGAAGAATCTTGCAAAATAATACTTTAGAGCACAAATTCTGGCAGATACTGAGGTGTTTCATGAATTTTTTTGGAAGTATAGGTAATACTTTTTAATAATAAATGACTGTATCCTAATATATTTGAAATTCACAAGTATGTATGGATAGGGTCCTATAAGAAGTGCCTAGCATAAGTGAGTACTCAATAGGAGGCAGATTTATTTTTTCAATTTTCATCTTATTATGTGTGTAGGCTTTTAGCAGAGAAGTTTAAACCATTCTTAAAATCTTTTCTAATACACTATGGAAATAACGGACATAATGTAAAGAACTTCTGAGAATCTCAGATAAACACTGTTTCATTCTAGTGTTATCAGAGATCCTTCTTCAGAAGCAGAAGTGAACTTTCACAGTCACTGATTTTCTAAGGTGTCAGTATACGTTGAAATTATCTTACTAAACCGAAGCAACAAATCATGTATTTAATTTTTTAATGCAGGTATTTGGTGGTTTTATTTTTTAAGTTTTTCTACTCAATGGCATATTTGCAAAATTATTAGCAGGCAATAATATACCACTCAAGAAAACAAATGAGAGATGATGAGTAAAATCAAGCTCATGTCTTTGGTTTAATGCCCATTTGGCAGATCCAGTGCTTTCAAACCTGGGGTCATTTTAAGAACACAGCTTCCTAAGCCTCACTTACTTACTTACTTTCTCTTTCTTTCTTTCCTTTCTTTCCTTCCTTTCCTTTCCTTCCTTTCCTTCCTCCTTCCTTTCCTTCCTTTCCTTCCTTTCCCCCTTCCCTTCCCTTCCCTTCCCTTCCCTTCCCTTCCCTTCC